>JAOTQE010058040.1:0-19313 GCA_025631205.1 Nesometra sesokonis | reverse complement strand
AAAGTCATATGAATGTGTAACATCTGGTCCACAGCGCCTTGAGACTCTATTGTATAAGGCGCTATATAAATCGAACTGCATACAGAATTGGGAAAAACAAATTACACGTATTTTCCCTGATCAATTTTTTAGATATTTATTTTCAACAAAAAATGTGAAAGCTTATACATTAAAAAGGTAAAAAAAATAAATTGCCCGTCTTAAAAACACAAAATTAAATTTATTAACATAAAATAGCCAAGTAAGGGCATATCAAACAACTGACCTGGGTATGTCAACCAGAATTACATCTAACTACTCCCAAATTTAAATATTAACAAATATAAACTCACTTAAAATTTGGTGGTGGTGCATAACGTTGACGGTGTTGTCGTCTTGTATCAAATCGATAACGGACCTCATGCGCATTACTCTGCATATGTCCCATATCCTGTGTGTTAAAATATCATGTCAAATGTTTAAAAAAAACTCATGAACAAATGCGGGGTCTCACCACTAAATGAGTCTGGTAGGAAAATCCAAAATTGAGTTATAAAAAGGCTGTAAATCTCAGAAAATAAAAAGGCTGTAAATCTCAGAAAATAAAAAGGCTGTAAATCTCAGAAAATCTGCATGAAGAATACTTTCCTACATGAAAACTTGCATGTATTGTCACCTGAAAAATGACAAAAAATTGATTTTTAAAATAAGTTGCTTATTTTGAAGAAATATATAAATTATGATCATTCTACCCAAAATTAGAATATTAAAAATATATTTACCCCTACTTTGCAATATTATAATGCTTAAAATTATTAAAAATCCATAAAAAGGCTGGAAGCCTCTTAAATTTAGGTCATGTAATTTCTCTTCTCAAGTTCATAACTTTGATGTTACTTTAATATGTGCAAGTTAATTTCAAAATTAATGATTATGACTTTTTGGCCATTTTTGAGTGACAATACATCTTTAACCTAAAAAGTATATTATAATGAAATATAAGTAACATAATACTCATAATTGATTAAAACTAAATTTGTCAAAACTTTAACTTCAGACCTATTTTGATGATTATCTCAATTTGATCTCACCTCACGATGCGACTCATTTTGTGATGACACCTCACATATATTATTGATGGCAAATTATTCTACAATTTTCAGCAAAACACAACATTATTTCAGAAATTTACCAGTTTCTTATTTGTTTTTTTTTTATTTGTTGAAAACGTTGTTACATCCAACGTTTTCTTGCCACTTACAATGTGAGAACTACATCATGCTTTCTAATATTAATTCTCAATACGAGGCTTGGGGAGTGATATTATAAGGTTCTTGGAAAGAACCTAGAGGGCTGTCAGGTTAAAACTTGGGAGCTTGAGAACAAGAAACCCCGCATCCCCCCCCCCCCACCAACAGCAACATTCCCATAATTTTAAGTTATAAAAATACAGAACATGGATAATCTACATCATTAAACAATTGTAGTTAAAAAAAGAAGAATAAAGATTCGTAGACCAATACACCAGGGTAACCCCTACTTGCATTGAAAGTTCTTTTAGAGTGCACATGAGCTATTTTTGCACACTGGGCCTACATGTTAGGCCCTATAGTGTTTAGCCAAGAAATTTGTTTTAACACCAAAACCAGGTGTGAACTGGCTGCAAACCTGTACTGGTATGAGATAATTTTTCAACAACTTAAATCTTGTGAATGCGTATGTTCCAATTTTCAGCATGCCACCAGCATGGATTTTAATTTTTTAAACAAACTTACAAAGACAATTGGTAACATTCAACAATTAAGTTAAATTTTACCATTGTTTGCACTTAGATAACATTAATTGCTTAAATAAGATACTTATCAAATTACCTGGCACTTGGCCCATTCCGTTACATCATATATCTTGTGTCCAGTGCATGTATAGTAATGCCAACGAAATCCAAAATGTGTTGACTCAGCCCATATATCACCCTAAATAAATAAACAAATAAATAATGTTTTGATTTGATTTATTCGGTGTTGTGAAAAAAGGATACAAAAGTTTACTGTATCTGAATATTTTAGGTGCTTAAAAATCAATCGAATATTGTCGCATTCATCATTGAAAAGTTGGAGAGATGAGACTAGTTTGTGTGCAAGTTTTAACATGGTTACAATTAGCGAATTCTTGTGACTTTCATAATGCAGTAGTAAGCCGATATCAGTTGGTTTTATATTAACTCTTGTATGCAATTTTGTAAATTCTTTAGTGATCAACATTCCTAGAAAAGGAATTGAATTGTCCTCAGACAGACAAGTCACAAAATTGTTGTAAAGTCTAGTCTTCTTGGATAAGGACTATAAACCATAGGAACAGTGTATACAAGGGCTGTTTCGGGCAGCACACTTAGAGGAGGTAAACATCATTGAATGTGTGAACATCATGTCCACAGCACCAGTAGCAATTACGGTAGTGACTTTAACAGCCACAGTTATAAATGTCAAACTATTTATCTTATTTTATTTGTTTTATTTAAAGTATCATCAACGTATCACCTGTAGTATTTGGGCATTTGGCTCATACTGTAGATTTCAGGTGCTCATCAATGCTACATATAAATGCATTTGCTATAACTCTTATCTATGTTTATTCTGTTCGCTTCATTTTTAAAATATTGATTAGAATAACAGGAGAAAATGCAAGAACAAAATAATTACCAATAAGAAATTAAAAGGATATAGTTATTACATCATCATACATCATTTTAATGACATCATTGCTTCAATAATGTTTGTAAAATAGATTAAAAACAAAGATTTTAAATGAAAAGGTAAAATGCATCAAATTCTTCAACCTCAAAACAAAATGAAATTTTAGCAATTCTCCATTGGCAGAAACTAAATTTGCTGTAGCCAAATGCAATGTGTGTGTAGACAGGACATGTATTCTTACTTCCTGGAACAGAGTCAAAAAGCTATTAACTTTTTTCTTGTATTGGAAAAACCCTAAAATTGCTACTATTCAGGGATCCTTTGATAGTTCTTGCTGAAATTTGGTTATGTTCTAGGAATGTATACACATCAATCCTCTGAGATTTGGGATCAATAGATGATGATTTAGATGATTTTTAACGATATTTTTAGGATGCTATACATGAATATCCACATAGAGGGCTTGCTCAACAGTGAAATAGCATTACACAGCAAGGTCCATGCTATATGTAAACAAACAGTAGACCTTATCCACATAGGGCCCGTTCGGGCGAGAATCGGAAAAAGAAACATAGGGTAAAAATCTGATTTTTATCCACAGATGGTATGTCCGTTCGCACAAAACTCTGAATTCTAAAAACACCAGATGACTAGCAAAAAAGCTATTGATACAGGCAATGTTGATCCCAATCATTCTATTTGTTTTCCAAAACTGTACTAGATTTTATTAAATGGTAAACTTATATCAAATAGTGAGAGGCGGCACTGATCACAGCAATTTTACTGTAGCAAACTTATGCACTATGGTCTCTAATGATCTCCGTGCTCCAACAAATACTAGGCCTATAGGTTTTAGTGTATTGAAATTAATATGAATACAAAAAAACTGCACTACTCTCCATGAATATAAATAAATACTCCTTACTTGTATTTAACTATGTTCAAATCGAATAAAACATTTGGTAAAGTGATTAAAAACAGATTAAGTTATAAAAAAGGTTCCCACTGCGAAAAATATCCAGTTAAATGCAGGGTTGGCATATCAGGCTGTTTTGGTGTTAAATCCACGGGCGGCCTGTAAATAACACCCGTTTGGGCAAAAACGGAAATTCTTTTAACCAGTAAATAACGGTGTAAAAGACTGAAAAAAACTCGCGCGAACGGGTCCATGGTCTCAGTTCTCTATTCTATGGAGTATTACTCAATTTGAGCTTTTTTCAGGGGAGTGGTGTGTACTTACATCCGTAGCTTGATGCATTGTGTCATGTCTACGACAATACCTCGCAGCATATACCGGTCTGTCCGTCTCAAATCGGGCATGTCTTCCTCCACATTCTAAGCAATGAAGTGTGTTTTGACTTTCCTGAAATAAAAAGTTTAGATTTTGTTTTGTCATTTGATCTTGCATTTTCCCCCCGCTATGTTTTGTTTTTGTGGTAGTCCAGGTTTCAATGCAGCCAAGTGATTAAATCTGCTGTTAAACACTGCCTTAAAACTGTGTTTGTGTCTTCTTCCTAAAGAAATTATATTTTATGATAATTGACATTCTTTTTCTATATGACCTAAGAGAAAGAAATAAAAATGGAATATCAAAGGCATAAAAATACTGTGACCAAATTATGTGACAAAAAAATCTTTTGAAAATCAAAGTTTTGTTTTGGCTTTAAAAATATATTTGTTTTTATTATAGTTTAATAAACATAATAAACAATTAAATACCTCAAAAGCTTCTCTCATTTTCTTCAACTGCTCAGAAAACTCTTTCTGTTAAATAAACAAAGGCAACATAATTCATAAATATAAACTTCATTTATTTGTATCTTATAAGTACTCTTAACTATAGTAAATAAAGAGTTAGGAATGGCACTACTTTCAGTATTATACAACAGGCTTTTAGCTTACACTCTGATAATACCAAGTACAGTCTACCTATAAAGATGAAACACAGCTCAAGCAAAATAACAAACAAAAGTACAAACACATGATATTAATGATGATGATAATGATGATAAAGATTACATTGACGAGGACAATGACAACGACGATAAGGATGATAATAATATAATAGTAGCGCTTATTGCCAAGGCCCCTAAGCGCTTTACATGATGATGATGAAGATAATGATTATTAGATGATGATGATGATAATGATTATCAGGATGATGATGATGATGATGATGATTATCAGGATAATGATGATGATGATGATGATGACAATGATGATTATAAGGATGATGATGATTATCAGGATGATGATGATGATGTTTATTATCATGATGATGATGATGATGATGATGATGATGACAATGATGATTATAAGGATGATGATGATTATCAGGATGATGATGATGATGTTTATTATCATGATGATGATGATGATAATGTTGATGATGATGGTGATGATGATGATGATGATGGTGATGATAATAATGATGATGATGATGATGATGATGATGTTTATTATCATGATGATGATGATGGTGATGATGATAATAATGATGATGATGATGATGATGATGATGATAATGGTGATGATGATGATGATGATGATAATAATGATGATGATGATGTTTATTATCATGATGATGATGATGATGGTGATGATGATGATGATGATGATGATGGTGATGATAATAATGATGATGATGATGATGATGATGATGTTTATTATCATCATGATGATGATGATGGTGATGATAATAATGATGATGATGATGATGATAATGGTGATGATGATGATGATGATGATGGTGATGATAATAATGATGATGATGCTGCTGATGATTATCAGGATGATGACGCTGCTGATGATTATCAGAATGATGATGATGATGATATCAAAATGATGATAATGATTGTGATGATGATGATGATGATGACGACGACAGCGAAGCAGTCACTCCCAAATCTGTCCACCCATTAGACTCTGTACTTTGTTTTTTTGACAGTTAAGTTAAATTTTACCTATACTTACATTAAGTTTCATGATCGGACATTCAAAAAGGTTATTATTATTGTTATTGTTATTGTTATTGTTATTGTTATTGTTATTATTATTATCATTATAATTATTATTAGTAAACAAAGTTGATATTCTAAAAATGCATGGGCATTTTCACAATATATTTGAGCATTTTTTAATACTGACCACTTTTTCATGCAAACTGTGTGTATACTGAAATACAAATTAAAATATATAGAATACAAATTTGTATTTATCCCAATTGATTTTCCTAAGAAGGTGTTTCACATTTTTACACCTATTAAAATAAGTTATTTAAAACTCACATGAAACATTTCCTTCTGAGCATATTCTGTAATTGCTCGATGAAATTCTGCTCGTCTCATCTAGGAAAACAAGGTAACAATTAGCAAATCATCATTGTCATATTAGATATTACAATCAATTTACAAGACAAACAATACACACGATGCTCTACTTAAATTGAATCTTGACAAAATGAGTCTTTTGAAAAAAAAAAACAACCTTGGCATTAGACAGGATTCAAACCAAAGACCTTGGGATTGGAAGGTGAGAACTTTACCATCCAATTAACATACTGTACAGTCCACTACTATTGCAGCAATACAATTTTAGTTTTAGAGACATATGTCCCCACATGCATAGGGTAACTTAACAGGTTTAAAATTAGAAAATAATTAAAATATACTGTGCAGTGTGTCTTTAGACTTGAGTTTCGTGTTATGTATGTGCAGCGTCTCCCCAAAAAACTTAAAATAATTCCATGCTAAATCAGAATTACTCTCATTATTCATTTGTACATCACAAAACTTACTTATTTTCATTTAATTACAATTTTAACTGGTGACCATTCAAACCTAATTTGGTCTCTATCCACACATTTTAAAAGTTATATTACAGTAGTTAAACTTACATTTATAGCATTGTATTTTATTTTGTGAATGGAAAATCAATGAAACGAAGAAACAAGAAATATTCAGTTTCAAAAAATTATTGTTGCCTTAATTCAAATTTTTGGTTTTGCAATGTGCCAGGTAAATAAAACAATTTAAGAAGAAAACCTGTTCCTTGTTTCCTAACAAGCTCCTGATAAATTAGTCTGTAAATTTAATACAAAATTGTTTGCTGAATGCAGATTAGAAAAAAAAAACCCTATACTATACCGGTTCACCAATGATCTCAAATGCACTGCCCAACACTTTAAATGCCTCTTCAGCTCCCTCCATTGTATTCTGAAATTTATTAAGATAAGTACAGTATTTTACTAACTAGGTTCATCATATTTGGTATATATGTATCTCATATGTATAATAAACTTAAACAGGCAGAACACTATCATTGGTTAAAAATGTATTGTCGCTAAAAAATGACCAAAAAGTTATAACCATTAATTTTGAAATTAATTTGCTCATATTAAAGTACCATTAAAGTTAATATCCTGAGAATTCAAATTAATTAATTTCAAAATTGTTTAGTAAGATTGTTACAGCAAAAAAGACCAAAATTATAGAAGCTGTCAGCCTTTTAATGTTTTTTTTTCACAAAGTAAAATTATAATCTTGAAAAATTAGAGATAATTTTTTTAATTTTATAATTTTGAGTTGAATGATCATAATATATTTCTTGAAAATAAGTACTGTAAGTTATTTTTAAAATCAATTTGTTGTCATTTTTCAGGTGACAATACATCTTTAAACAGGCACAGACCTGGTTCCATCACAGACTTTAGCATAAAAGTGTATAGTTCCACCAAGTCTCGAAGTGTGCTCAGTATCAGTCACAGCTGTAGCAGATCACGCCACTTTTGCATCGCTACAGCAGGGATAATACTGATTTGTTCATGTATAGTAGTCTAGTAATTAATAGTCACACTACCCTCTACTCGTATTGTATGTAGTCTCTCACGTATAGCATGTCAAATAAAACATCTTAATTAGCTAATTATTAATTAGGAACAATTGTTTAAATATGCAATAGTCTGAATTAGTGACCTTGTTTACATTTGGTTTTGTGGCTATGTTTAAACATAGAGGGAATTTTTCTATACTTGGCTGTGTAAAACGATCTTGAAAAGACAACGTTAAAGTTTCTTTTAACTTGCCATTGGTATACATTCATACATCATTTTTTTTACTAGGTACTTGCTAAATTTAATATGAATTTCAACCCAATTTTTGGGTAAAATTTGCACTCGCCCTGTTTTATGAGATAGACGCTTTATAGTGTTTAGGTTTTCATACCCATGACGGCACATTTTTGTGACATCACAGGACATCGCTAATTCGGTGTATTGTGCATTTGTGAGAAATTTTTTTGAAGAATGCACATGTAAAATCTCAGTTTGAATTATTCCTATTAAGAAAGTCTTAGGAATTTTCTTTTCTAAAAAGGTAAGAACAAGAAGAACAAGAACAAAAAGTTGAGATTAGTAGCATTTGCAAATCACTTGACTGGGATTCAACCAATCAAACTATAAATATATGGGTATACTGTACCAGGTTCAATGACAGGCCTCTAAATAAGGAAGTACTGTAGATACCCAATTGGCGCGGTTTAATTAATATATTAAAACATCTGGATGGTACATGTAATCTGAATGAGCATCTAACCCATTGGACAGAACCATGATTGGTCCCATTATTGTCTAAAAACTTGATACAAATCACCTCAATAGTTTTTGAGAGATTAAAGTAGACAGACAGTCAGACAGGTAGACAGACAGACAGCAAGTCAGGTATAAATCAGTGTAGTACTCTCTGCTTGAGGGGCAAGGATAAAAAGAGAGGATTGGAAATGGTGGGGGACAAGGTTGCAAACCTTTCTGGTACAGAGTACACCTTGTGGGTTTTGAATATGAAATGTCTAATTTGCTAATTTTGAGTGGTTTTCCAGGTTTCCATTCATCTATACCTATACAATACCTTTGAGTTATTTGGTGAAAAAAGTAGACTTTCTTTATTTAGTCTATGTTTTCTATTTAAATATGAATATAAGAGAACCCCTTGTGTAGTATGAAAAAATGATGGAACAATAAAGTCATAGTACTAAATGTGATAAATGTATTTTTATATTTCTACTTCATACTAATTTTTATGTGTACAGCAAATTGTATGGTTGAGCGGCAAAACAATGGTATGGGTTCGAGGCCCACTAGCAGAATGGTTTTGGTGGTGGAATATGCCTTCTCAGATAAGGATTACAAACGGTAGCCACGGTGTACATAAATGGCTCATGTGCACTACAAAGAACCCAGTACATTTTTTTGGACGAGTACTGTAGGGGGTAATCCCAGTGTACTGGTCCACACACGATCCCCGTCGTGGACAGACAAAGAGTTCAAGTACAAGCTAATATATGCTGTATGACATGATATGACACTTAGTGGAGTGGAAAGTTATACGAACATGCAACATCCAATTCACACTGTCTTGAGGCTATTCAGTATAAGGCACTCTATAAACTGAACTATGTTACATCACATTAATAATAATAACAATAGTACTTTGAGATTTATAATACGCCGTTGAAGTCACTATCGTAACTCACCACAGGTGCTGTGAACATTCATTACAGTGTACTACCTTGTCTGGATGGACCATGATACATTGTTTGCAATTGTACCTGTTGATTTTATCGTCAGTGGCTTTGGATCTTACTCAAACGACATTACACTACACTACCTTGTCGGGATGGACCATGATACATTGTTTGCGATAGTACTGTTGCGATAGTACTCTTGATGTCATCATCAATGGCATCTGCTCTAACTCCAACTACCTTACAGTACATTACACTACCTTGTCTGGATGGACCATGATACATTGTTTGCGATAGTACCTCTTGATGTCATCATCAATGGCATCTGATCTAACTCCAACTACTTTACAGTACATTACACTATCTTGTCTGGATGGACCAGGATACATTGTTTGCGATAGTACCTCTTGATGTCATCATCAATGGCATCTGATCTAACTCCAACTACCTTAGAGTACATTATACTACCTTGTCTGGATGGAACAGGATACATTGTTTGCGATAGTACTTCTTGATTTCACCATCAATGGCATCGAATCTTAAACTAAATTACACTACATTACACTACCTTGTCTGGATGGAGCAGGATACATTGTTTGCGATAGTATCTCTTGATGTCATCATCAATGGCATCTGATCTTACTCCCAACTACCTTACAGTACATTACACTACCTTGTCTGGATGGACCATGATACATTGTTTGCGATAGTACCTCTTGATGTCATCATCAATGGCATATAATCTTACTCCCAACTACCTTACACTACATTACACTATCTTGTCTGGATGAACCAGGATACATTGTTTGCGATAGTGTTCTTGATGTCACCATCAATGGCATCAAATCTTACTAAAATTGCATTACACTACACTACCTTGTCTGGATGAACCATGATACATTGTTTGCGATAGTACTTCTTGATGTCATCGTCAGTAGCATCGGATCTTACTCCAAGCACTTCATATGGGTCCTCCTTATTGCACTTCAGCAACCTCTCAACAGCTTTTCCAGCTAAAAAAGAATTTGGTTTGGGGTTCAGATGGGGTTTCAAAATATAAAATATTCAGATGGGAATTTATAACATGAGGCATATCATGGCAAAACCACCATGTTGTCACAAAATTGAAAAATGGAGTCAATATTGAAAATGTAAGCTTTAAAAAGAGGTGTTAATTATCAAAATCAAACATCTATAACCAAAGTTATGAAAAAAAACAGACAAAAAAATCTCTTTTTATTTGTTTACATTTCCTGTTGTTTATTTCCTTATTTCTCAATAACTTCCTGTACAACTACTTGGTGGTTTAGCCATGCCTTGTCCCATATATAAAAATTCAGACAGGATTTTATATTACCAAATATTCAGATGAGATTTTATATCAAATCTTATCTTAATCTCATACCTACCTACTTTTTCCCCATTTATGTTTTTTTTCATCTATTCTTGCATTTTCACTTAACCCTCCTAACACTTTTTTTAATGCCTATTAGTAGTTTTGGTTATCATTTTTATCAACAAAAGTATTTTTGTTTAAGACTACCGTTGAACCTCCCTATGCGGACACCTCTCACAAATGGACAATTGCCGTAACGGACATTAATTCAAAAGCTCTACCTAATTCATTCATTCATTCATTAAATCTCAAACATCCACCTCCCGTAAGTGGCTGGAGACACTTTTTGGCTTAAAATGTAGATTTCTCTATGTTAATTTACTTTCCATAAACAGACATCCAGGTAAATTTAGTGACTTTTTTTGAACAAATACAAATTTCTGTACAAAATACTGTAATGGCTGAAAATCATATTACTACAATATTTAATAAAATATAGAGTGCAGTGTCTAGAAATTTGAGGTGCCATTTGTGTTGAGAAGTCCATAAAATGTAGGACATAAACACGTATACATGATTTTACAACAACTGGCCCTGTATGATCTGAAATCTGAAATTTTCTTAAGCGGATATGTCCCTTAAGCAGACACTATTCCAGGACCCGAGGGTGTCTGCTTAAGTGTTTACACCATACCTGTCAGTTGCTACCATTCCAGATGCAAGGTTATCGTGTACTAGAAACAAGACTAAAAGCCTGTCACATCTCATTGGATTGCACAAGCAGAGAGGAAATAGAGACAAAATATGGTAGTCTGTTGGTGCACATTAGTATCGCTTTAGTCTCCTGTTTTTTCTGCTGACTCCCGTTCCATGACCGGAAATGTCTGGTATGAACGGTTAGAAATTTTGAACATGCATAAAACTTGGACTTTTTTTTTATTTACTTATTTGTTACTTCTCCATTAACCTTCCATTATATCATTTTCTCCTGCGTTTCTCATACTCAACGTTTAGTATCCATTTGTCTCCGGTGATTGCTATTACTCACCGGATCATTACCAGACAACAAATCGGGTAAAATGTAGAAGCACAGTACCTATACCGAATGTTCAACGGGCACTAACACATAAGTAACGGAAGTGTAAAAAGAAATAGAATAAGCAATGAATGGATAGGTAGCGAAACAACCCAGGCAAGAAACGAAGGACATAGACCGGATATCAGGGCCGTAGCCAGCATGAGGCGAGGCAGTCGCCTCGTCTGAAATGTTCATACCAACACCCGTCCCTCACACCAACCCTCCTGACCAGGGACCACGCGCCCCAAGAAACCAGCCTCGCTTCGTCTGTTTTTCAACTCTAGCTACGGCCCTGGATGTGCATAGTAATTGCATCCATGTAGTTGTATCTCTGGTAGATGATGTTTCCTTTCTGACGTCTTGATGTTTACCTGCTCAGAGCTCAAAGACTTCTGATCTCAGGTCTCTGAAGGCACAGGCTCTTTACCCGATACTAGTCAGTTATGTGTGTGTTAGCAATATGTTGTATCCATTTATTCTTCGTTTCTTCGCCGTTGCTTCATCGGTACTAGTCCGGTTTGTTCATTAGTTATCCTGTATTCCCACGTTTTGAAAGTTCTTTATCTGTTACTTCTGTCTGTTGTCATTTCGTTCACATCCATTTGGTGTTTGTTAGTCAGTCCGTTGTCCATCTGTTTTGTCCGTTTCTTGTTCGTTTTAATCGTTCACCTTCCATTACTTTACAACTCCTGAGATGTACCTGTGACAACTTTTGCCAATGGAAATGACCGGTTGAGTGTTTTTCTCTTGTACTCTGTCAGTTTGTGCAATCCGGTGAGATGTGACAGGTGCTTAAAGTGTCTTACACAAAAGGACAAGAATATGTATTAGCAGGTCTATAGATGCAGTTCACACTAAAATCAAAGTACTACTATGTTATCATGCCCTCCCATATTGTATCTACCCCAACCACTCCTCCACTGTTTACCTTCTGTGGGTAGCGATATATTCTCTGATGGTCCTAGCTTTAGCAGTGCCTGTATGTCTTCAATACTGGGTGAACCATCATCATTTTTTCCACCTTGAGACATACCACTCTTCTGCCTGATCCATCCTATGATCATTTTAAGGAAGACGCTTGTGTATATAATCCATCTCTTAACACTATATAAAAGATATTATACAACACAACATTACATTTTTTGTAGTATTCATGAGTGTTACAAATGTTAAGTTACATATCCATATATAAAGTATAATTTTCAGATAAAATATATAGTTGAAGTTTTGTAAATTAACACTCTGCCTGCTAAACATGGACATTTCCATGTTTTGGTAAGCAACACAAGATTGCCTAATATGGAGATATTAGTGTTTAAGGATTTTTTTTAGGAAATCTGATAGATTGGGAAATTACTGTCATGTACTAACAATTTGAACACTCTATTCAGTTGGAGTGCAAGTTTTTTACTATTTTGAAGTACCCAATATGATTACAAAAAGTTATATTTTGAGCACGACCTAGCCTAGATTCATTGGCCTAATTGCGTGGCTTGACCGGTATATACCATATTAATTTTGTTGAGAAGCCTGGCATCAGTTGATATAAAATTATAATTTAAGATTATAAAATGTAATAAATCTTTAAATAGTGGTGTTTTTTAGTAGCTAGCCTAGGCCTAGACTAGCATTGAATATTGTTAGATGTCTACTTCAGACGCAAGTTTTTTTGTTTACATTCAGCATAGCAGTATGGATGTCCATCAACAAAATCACAATTTCTCAGCTATATTGTGCAAAATTGCATAAATCTTGAAAAGTAAATAATTTTCATTGCAATTTTATGGGTCACCATTGTAAAGCTACCATGTTTGTAGATTTTGCACTGTTCAATACACGTCAATATGATTAAATATCCACTCTCAACAAGCTTTGAAAAGTGTTTTAAATTTTAAAAAATTTTGTTGAAAAGCATAGAAGTAGCTGATATTACTTTGGCAGTCAAAGTGTTAAAGATTACGAATAATTGGAAAGCAGGAATTTTTAAAACTTCATGTTAGCTAAGTATCCAAGAATCAATTGTCAATGTCCCATAACAAAAATGTACATCAGGCATAAATGTAATTCATTGATCGTCTGGAAACTGTTTAAAGAGTCAGTGTGATCTAAAGGTTGTTTTCCACTAGGCGAATTTATTTGCGCAAACAAAAAGCAAACAATTGTACAACGTGAATATTAATATTTTCGTGTCAAAATCATTTTAAGAATTTGCATTATTATTTACGCATAATATTACTTACCATTTTTTGAAAATTAACATTATTTTAAAAGATTATTTAAAGACAAAATAGATTACAATGCAAATGTATATAATTCACATTTTATATTTGTACATAAGAGAAAAATATTATTTGACTATGAAATAAACAAATAATAATAAACATTCATGTGCACTTCTATTTTTTTTTTTAAGTTCACCGATAAATTTCAATGAGCATAGGAGTGTCAAGTTTATTCTAGTACTCTGACTGGCTGCACATTTTTTTGTTTTGTTAAACCAATCTAAACTACCAAATTCACTGAAATGAAAAACTGAGGAGAAAAAAAACAATGGTCCGGTGAATGATCTCGGTTGAAAGAATAAAACTGCAGGGGGGGGGGGGGCTTATTTGAATGGCATGCTAATTCAAATCAGCACTCTTTGACCTCTCGGGATTTTAAACTATTTAATGGCATTGGTTTTCCTTGTCAATTAAAAAACCTTATAACAATGGGAAGGACAACTTAAAATTAATATAAACCTTTTTAAAATGTGTGTCACAGTGGTCTTTATGCAAGTGAATACAACATTTAAAAAGGGGTGGTTATTCTAATACTAACTCACATGTGTAATGTAAAAGATAGCAGAACAAGGAACAAGAAGAACAGGAAGCCAAGAAACCAGACCAGTGTCTTGATGATGCCAAAGAACAGCTGCTGTAATGCATCACCTAATGGAGAAAATATTATGGTTGAATCAAAATAATCAGAATATGCTTCTCAATTGACTATGAAAACCAAAGGGTGCTGGGTGTGGAAACACCCTCGACAAAGACATCAGACTATCTAACGTGGCTAATCAGTTGACAGTGTAGGCTGGTGTAGACTATAATTTATTTATTGTATAAAATAACTCAGATGTTGGGTGGGCATATAAATACCCAGGTTTGTATAAGACTATAATTCATTTATTGTATAAAATAATTTGGATGTTGGCTGGGCTTACACCCAGTGTATAGGCTGTAATGCATTTATTGCATAACTCAGATGTTGGACGGGCTTTTACCCAGGTTTGTATAAGCTGTAATTCATTTATTGTATAAAATAACTCAGATGTTGGGTGGGCTTATGCCCAGGTTTATGGAGAGTAATTCCTTTATGTATAAAATAACTCAGATGTAGGGTGGGCTTATATTCAAGTTTATGTAGAGTAATTCCTTTATGTATAAAATAACTCAGATGTTGGGTGGGCTTATGCCCGAATCAGCAGAGTAATTTCTTACCTGATCCATCAGCTGCTTCCTGCCTGACATCTTCATCGTCATCATCATCCATTCGTTCATCATCAATGTCCATCTGGTGTGGTTGATACACACCCTGGTTCTGTCCAGTACTGGTTGTATCCCTTGACCTATCAGCTCTGCTGCACCTACTGTCTGGCTGGTTATGAGGTTGTGAGGTTGTCTTTGATTTGGTTTTCCTCTTTGGTTTTGAATATCCCTCATTATCACATTTTGCCTTAGGTTTACTCTTGGCTGGTTCTGATGTATTGGGTTTTTGCCTAGAACCAAGAATGTCATCTTGGTACATCTGATCCTGTTCTGGTCCCATAGAATTCGGACAAGAACCACTTAGATCATTGTGGTACATTTCTCTGTGTCCTTGCACTGTAGGTTTTGCGGTAGAACCCCGTACATGATCATGGCACATCTCTTTGTATTCTGGTACTGACTGTTTCATACTAGAACGGTGTACATCATGGTGCATCTCTTTTTGTTCTTTTCCTGTTGGTTTTGGGCTAGAACTAGGTACACCATGGTACATATATCTATGTTCTTGTCCTGTCAGTTTTGGGCTAGAACTAGGTGAATCCTGGTGCATCTCTCTGCATTCTGATCCTGTAGATTTTGGACTAGAATCAAGTACATCACCGTAGTACATCTCTCTCATCTCTCTGCGTTCTGATCCTTTAGGTTTTGAGGTAGAACCAAGTTCATCAGCATAAAACATCTCTCTGTGTTCTGGCTTTGTATGTTTTGGGCTAGAACCAAGCAGATCATCATGGTGTATCTCTCTGCGCTTACATCCTATATGTCTTGGACAAGAACCAAGTACATGATGGCGCATATCTTTGTGTTCTGGTTTTGTTAGGTTTGGACTAGAACTAAGTACATCATCATACTGCATTTCTCTCTCATTTGGTTCTGTTGAAAGTTTACACGTCTGGGATGCTGTTTTCTTGTCATTTTTACAATGCTTTCCTTCAACAACATACTTCTCTTTCGTATGTTGATTGGTAGAACCATCATCATAACTATAACTGGCAGCAAATCTAAATTTTGGACTAAGCTTTTCATTTGATTTATGAGGTGAAGTCTTCTCATTAATATCTTCAGTTCTATTTTTGAAGGTGTTTTGATGTTTTTCTCGACTTGGGGAATCTTTTGATTTCTTTGAACTTTCTGGTGTTGTAGCTGCTAACTTTCTTTTCATTTCTGCATCAAATCTTAATGTTTGTTCTCGTAAATCTATCGAATCATCTTCAGACTGCGAATCCTCAGATAAGTCATTCTCATTCGTATCTGATATACGGTTACTGGAATTATTAATATCCGCAAATATCCTTTTTGGATCAAAAAATAGTGCTTGCTTTTTCGGAGATTTACTAGAGGTTGAAGGCATCTTAGTTCTTTTCTGGTTGGGGCTTTGATGGTGGGATTTACCAGGCATTGATTTTATTGGATTGTTATTTCTATGATCATCTTTAGAAGGTAATGTGTTTGATGTAAATTCATCTTTTGCCTTACAAGTGTTATCAAAATTTATATTAGATGACTCAAAATTGGCCTCTGACCTCAAAGCATCTTCAAATTTTCTTAAATTATTAGAGTACAATTTCTTGCCTTCATAAGCAGCATTTGATTGGCTAAAATGTGGCACGTCAAATCTAGTATGCAAAAACTGACCATCACCATGGTTGCGTCTATGATTATTGGTACAATCTCCACCACCACCACCTTCACATGATTCTTGTTCCATTTTGCTAAATGTTAATACTCTTCATCATATCGATACTGGATTCAAAATATGGACATATGTAACTCTATAAAAATAAAGAAACAATATACTGCAATACAAATGGTTATAATAGGAGAGATAAATAGGGACGGATCCAGCAGACCTATGAGGTGGCTCAATGCTTAGTTGGACAAATCCAAGTTTGAGATTTTAGCTTATTGATGACAATAGGTGTACAGTAGGTCAATGGCCTTTCTAGGGCCCAGGAAAATTTTCTCTACAGATGCTCTCTGGTGCACTTTAAGTGACCTAAAAATGTGCAAAAAATTACTTTTTTCCACATGCAAAAGGTGGTGAGAGGACCCACGTTTTGGTGACAACCCCCACCCACCCTTGGATCTGCACCTGATACTTATTATAGTACAGTAGCATGATCAAGAATTAGATTTTTAAAAATAGTTGGAAGACATCGGTAATCTATCAAACTCCAAGATGTATGAAGCAACGCAAGTGCCAATTGATTATCATGATGCTGTTTTTTTACAATAGCTAAAATTTATGCTGCCTTTTTTTTAAGGCTGTGTCCAGACTACTCAAACTTTGATATACCTATACTGTAAAAACTTTTATTTTCGCGCGCCCTTAATTTTCGTGAATTTCGGGATGACCCGACAATCGCGAAAATTACGGGCGTGCGAAAATCGTGAAAATGTATTGGTCAAAAACGGCTGCCAAAACAGATTTTACTAAAATGTCATAATGTATAAAATAAATGATCTTGTCTTTTTTTCTTTAAATGACAATCACACACAAATCACGACAAAAATACTACAAACAGTAAAATATATGACTGATCCCTTACAAAAGAGGGCAGAGTAGGCCCATTTGAGTAGGCCTATTGTCGCTATTGATAGGAGGATTGCAATTGCCGAAATCAGGACCCACCACGGCGTGGTGGTATCCGACCGCCAAACAGAAGTCTGATATAGAGCTTGAAAGCATCGTCTAAAAACATATTTATTTTGTTATGTAATCGATATGTAATAAATGCATTACAGGCGGGTGACAGACGATCAGGCCCACGTACGATGGGCCCAGATGATCAGGCACACACAGAGACGATCAGACCCAACTCAATGATTAATAAATCTCATTGTAAACAAACAGTATATTACTAAAACCAAAACTTTGAACATATATATTTATTTATTCATTTAAAAAGAAGTTAAAATATGTTATATTATGCCATAACTTAATCAATTTTACTTGATCGGTCAACCCACACATACTCCAAATAAAGGCGATCGGGCCCATTGTAATGGATGATCGGGCCGTAATAAACTGGGCCCCATCGTCTTGGGCCAGATCGTCACCGGGCCTGATCGTCTATAACACATACAGGCTGCTACATGTGTGAAACAAGAGGTAACGGCAATAAAGTGTTTTTTGTCTTTGCTTATCGCAATCAGATTTGTTTGTGTTGGTACATTACATACATGGCAGCGATGTTGGTCTCACAGGCGTAATCCAAAGGGGCCCACCAGACACAGCCCCCCTTTTAAAAGCAAAAAAAATTTTTTTTTTCACAATTTTGGGGCGCTAAAAGTGCACCATTAGAGTATCTGTAGAGAAAATATTCACACACCTATTGTTATTTCCTGTTAAAACTCATACCTGGGCTTGTCCAACTTGACATCAGACCCCCTCTTTCTAGCTCCACTGGATCCACCACTGTCTCACATTAGGCTCCCAAAAAGCAGGCAGCCAATTTACTGGTTTGCTTAGATGCGAGTTGTCCGGTACCTTGCTAAATGATCAAGTAATACTTCGGTAAGAATAATTACATCAGGTGCGAACGTGCAAAGGCTTAGCACCGCCTACAAGAAGGCTAGCCCTACTACGACGACGGCCTGTCTGCACTCACTGCAGTGCTGTTCTCAGTTTGGGTTCCTCTGTTTTATGGGCGATTGCTGGCCTAACTTTAAGCCTAAGCCTATGTGATACTTAGATAATAAACATCACGATAAATTCTTATATAATTCTATAAAACATTAATGATAATTATTATAAAAAACGTAACTGAAAACCACAGTTAAAACATACATTTTTAGACATATAATGTTGGTATTGCCTCTGTAAATTCCCTTCAAAAACTTCGTCGAGGTCAAAGTTTAATTATTGCCTAGTCTAATAACCAGTCGCTTTACGTAAGTCTTAGCCTAGTCAGCATCTGTCAATTTAATCAATCAATCGATCGATCGAAATCGAAAATCGGTGTACAGTACACCGATTTTTTTAAAGAAATTGAATGGCTCCCTAATAAAATGCTCCTTTCCATATTAAAAACAATATTAGCATCTGGATATTCCAATTAGTGGCGGCGCCAGGAATTCCCCGAGCGCAGGGCAATTCCGTGAAAAGGAGGGGAACCAGTGGTGGCGCTAGAGAGGCGGGGGGGGGGTGGGATCGGGGGCTAGGGAAGCTAGGGGCT
>JAOTQE010058029.1:0-14249 GCA_025631205.1 Nesometra sesokonis | reverse complement strand
CCAAATTGTTTTCAACCATAAATAACTTTTTATCAACCATACTGGTCTGAAACAAGGCCAAGTGTAAAATGTTGGTCCCAAATTGTTTTCAACCATAAATAACTTTTTATCAACCATACTGGTCTGAAACAAGGCCAAGTGTAAAATGTTGGTCACGATTTGTTATCACATCATGGTCTGATGAACAAGTTAAAAATGTTGGCCACAAATTGTTTCAACCATAATGGCCAGATGAACAGGTTAAGTGTTAAATGTTGGTCACAAATTGTTATCAATCATAATTGTATGATTGTCTGATGAACAAGGACTGAGTGTAAGTTGGTCACAACTTTTTATCAACCATTGTCTGATGAACAAAGCTAAGTGTAAAATGTTGGTCCCAAATTGTTTTCAACCATAAATAACTTTTTATCAACCATAATGGTCTGATTAACAAGGGATAAGTGTAAAATACCGTACTGATCACAAATTGTTATCAACCAGAATATTATGATGAAGAAGAGATGAGTGCTAAATTTTGGTCACAAATTGTTATCATCCATAATGATATGATGAGCAAAGAGTGAAAATGTAAAAGCTTTTTTTTTATCAACCATAATGTCTGATAAACAAGGGCCGAGTGTAGAATATTGAACACAAATTGTTATAAACCATAATGATCTGTTTAACAAGAACCGAGTGTAAAATATTGGTCACAACTTGTTTTCAACTATGATAATTTTATGAAGAAGGCTAATTGTAAAATGTCAACCGTAATTTTCTGATGAACAAGGGCCGAGTGTAAAATATTGGTCACAATTTTTTTATTAACCACAATAATCTGCTGACCATGGGCTTATACATAACATACCAACACATGGTTACTGGCCTACCTTTTATGAACGATGGTCAAAACGTTTATAAACCTATGTATGTAGCATCGATACAGATGTGGGTGAGGGGTTAGGGAGGGGAGGTGGGGAAGTGTTCTTTACATAATTTTGAAACGAGGGATGTTCCCCAAAATTTCGACGGTAACCCAAAATTTGTTTTAATAAAATAGAAAGTAACAAAATATGAACAAATACTGCGTAGTGTAAGATGTTGTTTTTTGTATAACCGTATAACCAACACATGGTTTCCATGGTTACACCTTGTTAACTATGATGATTTGAAGAATGAGCAATGTTTAAAAGTGCAAAATTGTGTTTTTACAATTATACCAACACACCTGTTTACAACTTATGAGCACAATAAATGTGAATGGCTTACGTAGTGTAAAATGTTGTATATTGTACGTATCCATCCCCAATTCCCTGTGAAAAAAAAATCGGCAACGTTAAGTTGTGCCCGCCATTCCCTTCCCCCTTCCCATCCTTAAATTTCGTGCTCCCCAAAGTAAAAATAAAGCAAACAAAAAACAAAAAACAAACAAAAAACCGCAAAACACGGCAAACAACGTTTTTAAATTTATGTTTATTATTTTTTGCTTGTCAAGTTGAAAATAGAAAACACGCCCACCTTCACCGTAAACAGAGCGCCCTTTCACCCCTTAGCCGAATCCTGAATCCACCCCTGTTTAATTTCACCGTTTCCTGGTTATATGTAGTGTAGTTTTTAAAATAAACATACCAACACATGTTCAATTTTTTTTTTATCTCTGGATATAGCTATCACCATCTAGAAATTTAATACTATATTGTTGCAATCATTGTTCGTTTTTAAAACATGTGGTAAAATTGGCCATAAAACATCAGACAAGAGTAATAAAATTACTGTTTTAATCACTGCATTTCAACCGATGGTGCATACGATTGTCGGTGTTCCAATTAATACTTATATACTGTGGTTCGGTATGTGGCAAATGTAATGTAATGTATAGTTCGATTTATAGCGCCTTATACAGTAGTCTCAAGGCGCTGTGGACCAGATGTTACACATTCATATGACTTCCTACGCCCCAAGGGTCACGTCATGTCCTGCTTCCCGATACAGGCGCTCATTCATCTGTCCACGGCAGGGAATGTATGGACCAATACACCGGGGTAATCCCTACTCGTCCCGAAAGATGTACTGGGTTCTTTATAGTACATAATAATAATAATACCTAAGCCAAAAACATGTACGTAGGCCTACTACTAACGTTTCGTGACGACAACCATCAATACTTCATCGGGCAACGAATGGTTGATGTTCAGAGGTACTGCCGATTCTATATTGTTGTTCAGATTGGGTGATTGCTTCTATATATTTTTTATTTTTGGTCGGGTGATCGGTTTCTAGATACATTCAATCTAGGACTTGTCTGCATAGATGCGTCTCTTGGATTATTGTAACTCAACTGTTTGCGATAATCTCTCCTCTTTTGGTCTGGCAGTTTGTTTTTAACAATCAGTTTGATATCAGTAAATAGACCTATAAGGTAGTCTTTAGTACTGAAAAAGAACCAATGAAGCTTTCGGCATTTCTATCAATAGGCCTATACTTCGATCGTCATGTGAACCATATGAATTCTGGATTTTAATCTATTTGATTTTGTTTCTAAACAACTAGACAGGGCTGACCTAGGTAGGCCTATTTATTATCTGCTATTCTTAAAATAACAAATCATAACCTTTTTTTTTTGCTAATGAGAACAGTACAGAAGCGTTTTTCCTGATCAATTTTATTCTTATTCTAAACAAAACTATTCACCGGAAAATTCACAGGTTAACACGTTGTTTACTGTTTGCCGTCTATATTTAAATTTGCTACTTGAGTACAGTTGACAATAACTGAGATTTCAGACGACATACTGGATACAAAAACAGGCGAGGGTGTAATCGTTTACGATTGCCTTGTTTTAAACAGGGTAAATGTATACATTCAATTTAGCAAAAATGGTACGATACCGGTACTTCCAAATTTGATAATAAAAAATTCAGGGGAGGATTTAGGGGAGGGACGAATCAGGCGTGACCCCCTTAATATTGTAAATATATAGTTTCCCCCCTCACTTAGATTACGTGCGCCCAAACTAAATTCACCCCAAATAATAATGGAATATTGACAAAATTAATATCGGACAAGTGTAACGATTAAAAAAATGGGCCCAAACACGCTGAATAACTTTCCCCCCTTTTTTGCTTGTCAAATTTAAAACCGGGAACCCGTTCTCAACCCCTCCTCAACCTTTCGCTGAACCTCCGATACCCCTGAACAATTATTCGATTTAATCATTTTAAACATACCGTAAGTTATGCTTATTTGTATCTACTTAGAATTAACATACACCGATATATTGAAACATAGACATACATAGACAAGTAAAAAAATTAAATAATTGGTAGACCAAAATTTAAAATCGATAAGCTTGTTAACACATTCGATCAACTAAGTCATTTTGCTTCTAATTATCAAGATGAACCTAAAACAAAAATTATAATGCAATATAAATAACCCAATTGATCAGATAAAAGTTTAATTTACATAAAATTCTCCTCGATGCGAAATTCAATGAATATATCTTCACACGTAATTTTGTGTAATTAATTTTAAAGTGGACTTAGACGACCAGTATTAATGAATATTGATTGTTAAAGTGTAATAGGCTTTGGAGAGAATTGGTATTACGCTAGCGATATAAAAATGAAATGGGACAATGTCTTGTCAACTACGTGTCACGCTTGTGAACTTCAAAATGTTGGTGCGTGTAAATAATATTATTTCCAGGGGCGGACGCAGACTTTTGGAAAAAAAAAGTGTGGGGGTGCGGAAGCGGGGCCTGTAGAGAGTGAAAGTTCTAGGGGGTCCGGGGGAATGCTCCCCAGGACATTTTGGACTTTTAATGTCCTGAAATGGCCTCAGGGGCGTGTTAACGGATCAATTCTAGCTAAATATTTTCGTTTTATAGACATAAATAATATTGATATATTTTTCTTTTCGAAAGAGGAGGGGGGGGGGGCGGCCCGCCCCCCCTTAAATCCACCTCTGATTTCAGTATACTCGTTGTTTAACTAATTATTTATGAGGTTTCGAAACTTTGCGAAAAACGAAAATGGATACGTCATAAATTTTGTAAGGTTTGAATAGAACACCTTTAATATCTGTCACAGTGTGGTCAGTCTTTTAAGACGAGTATCAAAGATTCGTATGTGAAAAAAATGATAATTTTTAAACACATTTAGGCCTAGCAACTTTAAAATATGTAAGTGTGACGTATCCGTTTTTGTTATCGTATTTCGTAAATTTGCGAAACATCGCTTTTAAAAAATTGTCAATCTAACTCTCAGAGTGCAAGGTTGGTGTTTAGTAGACTTGCCTTGTTTTCGGGTTCGATCCACCCGGACCACTGCAGAATAAATATACAATCCGCACACCTTTCTCTCACAACCTAACAAACAGCGACACTTCCTAACCTTAAAGATGTACTCAAAAACCTATGCCTATATTTTGAAAATATATGATCATTACACTAGAAATTAGGGTATTCTAAAAATTGTACCTCTAATATTGCAAAGTTATGCTAGAAATCAACCAAAAACATAAGGCTAGCAGACTATTAAATGTTGATTCTTCTTCCGTGTAAAAGTCTTACTAAACAATGCTTAAATACATTAATCCAAAGTACTTAAGTTTGATGTTACCTTTGTATGATTTGGTATTACTATATTATAACGTATAGGAAAAAATAAATAAAAATAAAAAATAATGAAATCCAAATTGCAAAAGTGTTAACCAATCAAATTTATCATTGAACTAAAATCAGAATTATTAAGTATTAACCAATCATAACTAACATAAAACGTGGCTTTCGTTCCTGATGATGACATATGTCAAAATATTGAATCCTGTCATGATGGTCAGTATCTCGTCTTGGAATATGTTTTATACTTTCTAACTGAAGGTGATCAGTGGATCTTTCTGATTGTGTAAAAAGTACACAAAAATGTAGTAAATTGTATTTTATCACCAGACATTACTTTTAAGCAGATACCACGCCCTCTGTGGACCTACTCAGCCGTCCAGAATTTAGTAGGTTTCAGGGATAAGTTGGTAGTTTCGTCAAGTGGTAGTTTCGTATGGCGCTCACCTCCAGAAGAAACGTGGTAGGTTCGGTTCAACTGGAGATCACTTTATTGTTAACAATTAATGATTTATAAAAATACCAACAGGGAGATTTGTGTAGAGAAAGAGGAACCTATTTACCAAAATGTTAAGCAACTGATAAAAATATTATCCAGGCGACCGCCACCACTCGCTGGCTGAATAAGCAAAAAACGTGGTTGAAAGCAACAGGTTTTCCGTGTAAACACTGACAGGTAGTTAAAACAGTAATAATTCAAAGACTTCCAGTTGCCTAAGCCTGGTGTGTCAGATGGGGTGGTTTATTTATCAGGGATCGGACCATGAATTTTATGTTAGATATTCTTGATCTTAGGCTAGAGGGGTTACATAGTTTCTGATGTAAAGACATGCATTTTCAACGCCACGATGTTAGTGAGGTAGGCATTAGTTTCGTTTTGTGCATGAATGTCATGAAGGTGAAGCAGTGGACAACAACAGCCATTTCTTGGGAATCCTAAACAAAGATAAAGAAGTGCGCTGACCCTTTGGCTATAAGGTTGTCTTGTTGAGAACTTTTGGAATCTGTTTAGTGGTCCAAATGTTGTATTTATTGATGTTTTTTTTTTTCATTCAAAGGAACCTAAAACATATAATGGATATCTCAGATAAAATATTAAATTAAATATTTTATTATTTTAGTTAAGTTGGGCAAGATCTTAATATGATGTTACAATTTAGAACAAACTAAACTACAGATTGGAAGTTTAGAACAAACCCATAGATTTCAATAAAAATTCAATTTTCATTTTTCCGACTTATGTCTTCATATCTGCCAACGTGTACTCTCGAAAGCGGTAGGCTGTCTCGTCGTCGTGAACCAAGTGCACCAGCACCCTCGCTTTACCCGATTTTCCTTTGGTGAGCAAAAAAAAAAAGGCATTTCGCTCAGATTTCCATTGTTGGGTGTATTTACACTGAAAATGCTCACTTTTAGTGCCAATTGACTGCGTAATTTCGTATTGGTGTCTTTGACGGTTTTCATTGTGTATATTTTTATTTTGGTCTTAAATTTCAAAAAGCGGTAGGATTTCCATGCAAAAGCGGTAGGCGGTAGGAAGGTCGAAGAAGCAGTAGGGTTGGCAGGTATGTGTCTCATTTGGCTTGGCTCTGCCACATTTTGAAAAACTGGCTTTGCGAATTATGCCTCCTTTGGCTTGGCTCTGCCACATATGATGTTAGAGTTGAGATGAAACTTAACTTTTAATCCTGTAATTGGTGAAACAGAAATAAACTTACCCTTTATTCCATTAGCTGTCATTATTCGCTTTAATAATTACCTGCAGTATTCATATATTCACATATATATGACTATTTATCATTTCTTAATTATTATCAACAATTTATTCACCAATTAATCTGTTCATTTCACAGTCTATTTGATAATTAATCTGAATTCAGATTTAAATCGTCATCAATTCATCACATTTAGGTCCATTAAATCACCTCATTTGATTTCAGTGCCTTAACCATTAATCATGTTTTTTAAACCTCTAATCAATGGAACAAATTAACAAATGTTTAAAGACTTGATATGGTTTCATCATAAACAAAATTATTATGAAAGAATTAATTTTATTAAAGAAGAAATTAATGCTGTGGAAGCAATCTTGGAATATAGCTAGAAAAATCTATTTTTTAAAGGTGGTAGTAAAAGGATTAAAAACAATATTTTTACATTATTCCAAAGCTCAGAGAATGTGTGGAGACTTGGTGGAGGGCCTTAAAATAAGTTTTTGGGTGGGTAATTAATTATGAGGGTGGATGGCCAGCCTATCTCGCGCAGATATAATTACATCCTGCAATCAAACTTCCCACAATGGGTGGAGAACAAATTAATGTGGTTGCCATTTAATCTCCACAATGGTTAAAGAACAAATTAATGTTGTGGTACCTATTCAGCCAACCCCACATTGAATAAAGACCAATGTTGTGGTGATAATAACTCCCACAAAGGATAAAGGTTCAAATTCGTGATGTGGCAGGCTTCCAATCCTCACAGTTGTTGAATACAAAATTAATGTTGGCAGGGGCGGATCCAGGATCCACCGAAAGAGGGGCACTTTTCCCGGTCCGGGTGGACGTGGTTGCCAGTTTTATTTCGACGAGCAAAAAAAAAAAAAAAGAAAAAAAAGTTATTTCTCCATTTTGGTGCTCTGGTACCCTATTTTGACCTGTATTTTTGGTTTGTATGGTAAATTTTTGACCCGGCGCACCTAATATAATGGGGGAGGTGCAACTACGTTTTGACGATAATAGTGAGCGCGCGCCTTTTGCGCTCCCTCTAAGTCTGTCCCTGGTAGCCATCCAAACTCAGGAGCGGATTTAAAGGGGGACCGGGCCGGCTCTGGCCCGGCTCCAGCCCCCTTCCTCCTTTCCGAAAATAAAATATATCAATATTATTAATATTGTCAACAAAACAAAAATATTCAGCAAGAATTGATCCCAAAATACGCCCTGAGGCCATTTCTGGACACATAAAGACCAAAATTTCCTGAGGAGCAAGCACCTGGACTCTCCTAAAACTTTAACTCTCTACGGCCCCCTTCCGCCCCAACCCCCTTTTCCAAACGTCTGCATCTGCCCATGAAACCCACAATGGTTAAAAACAAATTAATGTTGTGGTTGCCATCTAAATCCTCCACAATGGTTAAATATAAAATTAATGTTTTGGTAACCATTCACCTATCTTCATAATGGTTGAAGACAATTTTGTTGTTGACATTTAACATAGTTTGAGAACAAATTAATGTTTGAAGTCATCTAACCAATTCCCATAATGGTTTATGAACAAATTAATGTTGTGGTAGCCATTTAATTTTTCGTCACAGTGGGTAAATCCAATTGAATATTATGGAAGACACAATTTCAACAAATTATGTGGTAGCCATTCAAATTATAGTATCGCCACATTGATTGAAGACCAATGTTTGTGGTAGGCATACAGTACAAACCCACAATAGTAACGTTTTAATAGTAGCACAGTGGCGGATCTAGGAAGGTGAATAGGGTGGCTAGCCACCCTCCTTCATTCTCAGAAAAAAATAAAAATCAGGAAAAGTAAAATAAAATAAGGAAAAAAATTACAGAACGGCGACGTTAAGGCTAGAATTCTCTATAAAGTGCCCAAAAATTCTTCATATTTTTTGGAAAAGGGACACCCCCTCATATGTCAAACCCCCGCTCGGTGCTACGCACTATTTATTCTATAGTTACTCTTTGATAGCATCCCTCTACCTCATTGTCACTATGTTGTGTAAAATGTTTTCTAAGAAGAACCCTTGTAGGACCAGTAAACTGTAGATAACATGTTTTGTACATTGAACATATTTTCGTCATGACTCAATCATTTGATGTTTGTATATTTTATAAACTTTTTGTGCAAAGTTAGGGTGTCAAAGGTTATTCTTAAAACATACATTGAAATTTGCTGTTATATAAAATAACATTTCATTCAACAACTTCTACATTTGTCATGGTATACCTGCCAACTTTTTTTGACGCTAATGCATGAGACATTATCCGCCGCCAGTGCTGGGCTAGGTTTACATCGATTTTGATCAGACAATAAAAAAAAAAACAAAACAAAAAAAAATGGCCAGTTGTCAATTTTAAGGCCCATTTCACCCATTTTTCGTTACTTTGCGGGCTGTTTTTAAGATAATATAGTGGCTTATGCGTAAGAAAAACTACTTATTTTTTGGATGTCTATGGGTGAACATTTGGCTAAAGCGTGAGAACAATTGTGTATGCGTGAGACATACAAAAATGGTCTCAGTGTGTGAGACTCGCTCATTATGCGTGAGATTTGGCAGGTATAACATGGTAGTTTATAGTAGGCCAAAATATTTAGTATTTAACTGGAATAAATTAACAATATAGACCATACTGTTTCATGTAAAATAACCAAAATTAATAAAAATTAACCTGCTCCTTTTAAAGGAACATGGCCATCCTGTTTTTGTTTATTGTTACATTTCTTCACATTAAGGTTTGGTATTATTAATAAAGAATTTTGTGTTCAATTTATATTATGTTACACTGTGATTCCACAACAATATACAGTTTTTGTTCCAAAATGTATCCTTTTCACTTTTATTAACATTACAGTTTATAGTGGATGTCATATCATATACAGTATGTAATTGGAAATCGAAGTCTTGTAAAATTTTTAATAATTAAAGCATTGGTTTGATGAGAAGGTATACAGTAAGTTATGGAAATTTTAAAGGGGTATCGACCTCCAGGATTAACATTTCTATGGATACAAGTACCTATAACTCACAAAATTTAACACCATTTGGACAATGTGATAATGAAGGAAAACACTTTCTAAAGGAGGCATTAAATTAAAAAGTGTGGCAGAGCCAAATGAGACAAGTCGGAAAATTGAAAAATTGAGGTTTTTTGTGAATTATAAAACTACACATTATTATCTTTAACGTCTAAAAAATCAGTTTAATATGATTTTTCCTTGCAAAATTATGAACAATTAAAGTTCGAAAATTTAAAATGTAAGTTAAGTTTTGAGAAAACTGCATTTGAAAATTGTTTATCAGTATACATTGACTAAGCAAGGCCATTTTAAATTACATTTGTTGATCATATATCTGAAAATTGTTAAGGTAGCATGAAAGTTGAATGTATGAATTGTATATTTTTTAAATAAAATTAAATTTGAAAAAAATTACCATTTTTAAAATTTCTGCCTATTGTATAAAATTAGCATTTGCGACTTATGTCTCATTTGGTTTGGCTCTGCCACAAGTGGGTCTACTACTCATTACACAATGCTAAAGAGTAGGAAAATTACTTATTTTGAAAGGGTTATGTTTTAAAACTGTATCAAAAGCCACATTAAAAATTACTTGTTCTAATGTGGATTAGATTAATATTTCCATTTGTTTGAATAATATTTGTAATGTGAGTTTGGTTTCCAAGCACAAACCTTTCAAAATCTCTAATTTTCGTATTTTTTAGAACTGTGTAATTTGAGTAGTAGAACCACTTTTGATTTGGGACTCACTTTGCAACATGTTTTTCGGCATTTCATCATCGTCCCAATGGTGTTAAATATTGTATATCTGTTAGGTCACAACTAATTGTTCTGATTTTTTCCTAGAAATTTTAATCCCGAATTTCCCCTTTAACATATCTACCAAATTACAAAAAGGCCTAAAAAAAACTTTGTTGCCCAAGCCGGACTGACTGAGAATTTAAAAAATCAGGATTCCCTTCCAATTTCTTTTTTTTGTTTTTTAAAATATTTTTGACATTTTTTTTTTTTTTTTTTGGTCAAGTACATGATAAAAACAGATTTCCTGACTGTTTGAGCCAATTAAAAAAAAGCTGTGTTTGGGCCATAGATTTATTATTTATGTCTAGATGGTGAACTTAACACTGTAGAATTGCAGTCCCATGTAAGCACCTACTATTTTGATTTTTTCAGCCTTTGTCACAAACATGTAAGTTAAATAATCTTCACTGTTTTATAATTATTGTATTTTTAACATTCTTTCGTCATAAAAATTATTTACATATGTTATTATATTTTATATTGTCAATGTCTTTATATTTGGATTAAATTTACTTCCATTTATTGATAAATTTGAAACTTTTATGAAAGATTGGGGCCGCAATATTGAAGTAGCAACAGCGTGTAGAACGTAACACGATTTGATTGTTTAGATTCCCAAATAGTAGGTGCTTCCATGGAACTGCACTTTGGGCTATGTATTCTGTGAAAGTCCACTATCTAGCCATAAATAATACATCTATGGTTTGGGCAGAATGAAGGTTCTTATTAGGTCTAATTAGCTTGAAAATAAATGTTTCATCTTTCCCACTAATCTTTCACTGAAAAATGTTAAATTGTGTAATTTAATAAGCAATTTCACGGTTTCAACTGTGCATGTGCAGATTAAGGCCAAGTAATAAAACGATGCGTGGCAATTATATTTCTTTCAATAAGAGCCGCGCATCGTTTTATCACTTGATGTTGGTAATACACATGCCAGGGGTGGATCCATGATCCACCGAAAAGGGGGGGGGGCCCACTTTCATGTCAACGTAGATTCGGGTGGATGTGGTTGCCCGTTTTATTTAAAATTGTGCAAAAAATGTATTTTTTTGTTTCAAAAGGGGGGGGGGGGGAGGAGGCAGGGTCCGTTGGGCCCCCCTTGTATCCGCGCCTGCATGCACAGTTGAAACTGTGAAATGGCTTATTAATTATTGAATTTTAATTATAATACTTTTTAAAGTCTTTACCTAAACGATGTTTGGTAGTTTTACATTATGTATTTACAATTCATTCTCAGCACCCATAAGCTGGATTCAAGACCAGTTTTTCCTGTTGAAAGTTCAAATGATGCTTCAGATTTTTTAAAAAATGCCCGGTAAGTAATTAATTTTGATTGGAAAATTAACAATGCTTTATTTGTACAAAAAATTTTGTTGATTAGGTAATGTTCAATGATAAAATCTGTCTTTTTTGCTTAAAAATGTCAGGTAATTAATTAATGTTTATCCAAAAGTAAAAATGTATTGTTTCATTTTTGTTATAAGGAAAATGGTAAATGGTAACTTTATTTTTGTTAAGTTAAAATAATACATTAAAAAGTATACATAAATTACATACATATAGAATACCTGGTTAGTTCAGTTTTCGGGACTCTGTTAAGCTAACCATGGGACATGAGAAAGACTATTCTTATTCTACCTGATAAAATTCCTGTGCTGTACGTACTGGACTAATTCATATAGGTATATATTTTTGTACCTTCATGAAGGGATCAGGACAAATCCAAGATTTTGTAAAAAGAGAGGTGGGGGAGTGTATGTTTGTTATGTAGTGGACATGTTTTTGTTTTTAATTTGAAAAACAAAAAAAGAAGGTTAATTAACTTTTGGGTTGGCTTTTCATCTACTTCGTGTTCCATATTTGGTCAATATAGGGGAGGGTGGGAAGCAGGAGAGGGATGTTTCCCCACTGTATCCACTTCATATATTAGTCATACAAAAAAACTTTGTTGGACATGAATAACATGCAAGTAATTTATATTGATAAATGCTATTAATACATTTTGGCTAATAGTTGACAGCCTAGTAGACCTATAATTCAGGAATACCAGCAGCTGAATTCATGAAAGGTGGCATTAGGCCAAAATCTTTTGAGACTTTACAAAGCCAAACTTACTCAGATACTGTACTATATTATAAAAAAATCAATCTTGTCAAACAAAAAAATGTAACTAACCTACAGTAACAGACAGTTTCAGTTATCTAATGACAAGGACTAGGGGCAGATGTAGACTTTTGGAAAAGTGGGGGGAGGGGGCGGGGGTGGAATGGGGCCTGTAGACAGTTAAGGGCCCTGGGAAATTTTAGATTTAGATATCCAGAAATGGCCTCAGGGATGTGTTAAGGGATCAGTTCATGCTGAATATTTTTGCTTGGGCCAGTCCGGGCCCCTTCCTTAAAGTCTGCCCTTGCAGGACTTTATTCTGGGTGATAACACTGTTGTTAAACCACTCACAAATCGGCCGACAAGTAGAAATCTGTCATTGCGTCTGCGAACCACACACACAAGGAGCGACGGTTTAGTCGTGTGATCGTCGTACAACTGTGGCACGATGTAGTGAGTACCTGGCTTAAGGCAGTATCTCACCGGGCTAGAAATCAGTTTACGACTCCAGAGTTCACTAGTTGCAGATACATCTCCACAATGTTTCTGTGTTGTCTCCTGAAGATTATGGAGTCTCTTCGTAGTCGCAAAAAATCAAAATGTTTGATTTATGTTTGAGACTTTTCTAGTCTCTACAACATCTCCAAGAGGTCTCCGTCAGTTGCAGAGATGAGATGGCTCAGCGACGTCTTAGCAACCTTGTGGAGCCTAGAATAATTTAGCAGCCAATTCAATGTGACTGCCTACAAACATCTCGGAAATGTCTCTGTGAAAGAAAGGTAATGTAGTTTGATTTATATAGCACCTTATACAGTAGAGTCTCAAGGCGCAGATGTTACACATATCACTTTCTAAGCCCCTAAGGGTCACGTCATGTCCTGGTGCCTGATACTGGCACTCATTCATCTGTCCATGGCAGAGGATGTATGGACCAACACACCGGGGTAACTCCCTAATTGTCTCGAAAGATTTACTGGGTTCTTTATAGTTCATATGAGCCGATGTGTACCTTGGGCCTACAGCTTATAGTCCTTATCCGAGAAGACTTGTTCCACCACCAGAAACATGGTGCAAGCTGGTCTCGAACCCATGCTGTTGTTATTGCTATTGCTCACGGTTCTCCTGCCTTAACTGCACGGCCATACAACTCACACAGAAGAATCTAAGGTCTAACAGAATCTAAGGTCTCTGAGATGTCACAGCGACCACTTGGACACTGTGGAGCAACATTCTCGCGACTGTCAGGGAAAGTTCTTGTCAACTTATCTCTCAGACGTCACAGAGATGTATCCTTGAGGAGAGCGTAAGCCAATTTTATGTTTGAGACGTTGCTTCCATGACTGCAAGTTGGAGATGTCGTGGAGACATCCCTGATGGTGAGATGGTCTTTAAATTATACATGATTGATTTGTGGTTTTTATAAATCACCTGCTATCACAGGGCCTCATGGTTAAATGTACAAAGTGAAACATGATTGTAAAATAAAAAATTTTTGTGCATGATGGTAGGTCGTAAGTCTCCTTAAAAATTATGTTACCAAAATTAATCTAAAATAGAAATGTTATTCTGTAGTGCATGAATTTTGTTTGATAATTTGTTTCAGATTTGTTTTTAATTTGGTAAATTGTGTCAGAAATTTTTAGAATAGAACAGCTGGTTGAATTTTTATACCTAAATAGATATTTTATTACAAATTAAATCAAGAATTGTTATTTCTCTTTTTTTCATTACAATGGTTAGCTATCACTGTTACTACTAAAGTAGTATTAAAGGGGAAGTCCTGGTTTGAAATATTTCTTAGTATTTTGCTAATTCATATTTTTCTATGTTAGGGAAAAATATTTAAAAAATCAAATTAGCAATGATAAATCAATTATCACAGAAATAAGTTTAGTCATCAAAATTTCGTGAAAACGAGGCAAAACACGTTTATCAGGAGCTTGGGAGTTCCTATGTACCTCATTAATATTCATGTTTCAGTCTC
>JAOTQE010058018.1:0-19315 GCA_025631205.1 Nesometra sesokonis | reverse complement strand
TTTGCCCCCCCCCCCCCCACCCGAAAAAAAAAAATTTTTTTGTCGATATTATAATATCCTGTCTGTTAATCCCCCTTAAATCCACCCCTGGTTTATGTGTTGTTTTCCCCCTATTCCGTCATTGGCAGATTTTTTTTGGGGGGTGGGGGTGGTGTTGGGTACGTCCTGACCCCACCCCTCTTCAGTTTTGAAAAGCAGGTACATATGATCATGGGTAGATAGATTGGCTAGCCAAATACCAAAATTGGTGATGACTTTTTTTTTGGCTTGTCAGATTCCCGTCGGGGATACGTATAAATAACAGGGAACAGTTAAATTCCCTGATAAATAATAATAACAAATCCGTCACTTCTGTCATTGGTTTCAAATTTCGCAAAACAGTTTCTAATTAATTCTATCATTAGTAGTAGTAGGCCTAGTCAGTCGGTCTTCGGTCCTATTGCGGTCGACTCCAATTTCAATAGGGAAGTTTCGAAAATTTACGAAATACGAAAACATCATAAATTCTTGTACCAACGTTTGGACAGAACACCTTAAATATCTGTTACAGTTGGTCAGTATTTTAGAATTATCATCAACGATTCGTAGGTGGAAAATTTGATACATTAAAAAAAATGTAAGTGTAACGTATCTGTTTTTGTTATCGTATTTCGTAAATTTGCAAAACCTCACTAATATTAAACAGTACACACTGTAAAAAATTGCACTGCAAAAAAACAGGAAAAGTCCTGGCAGCCAGCAGGCAGTTACCCGTAAAATTTGCGGGATTTCCTTAGAATATTGGCTACTTGGGCTTTTTTCTGTAAATTTTACGGGAATATACCGTAAAATTAATCGTGTAACAGTAAAATGCTCGTAAAATTTACTGTACAAAAATATAAATGCCCGTGAAATTTAAGGAATTTCTTGGCATCCTGGCTGCAAGGACTTTTCCCTTAAATTTACGGAAATGTTTTACAGTGCAACTTTGACGACTGTACAAAGCACAAGAAAACATAATTAATATTATTTTATTTTTATTGATGTACATAGTAAGGCGGTATATACAAAAGAACATATGAAGGTAAATACCTCAACGTTTAGCAGCATTTTGTCAGCGTACTTCATAAACCTGTGTAACAGGTATTTTATTTTTACCATGTAGCAAAAATACACGTACAGTAATAATTATGTTACTAAGTTTGATGTCCTGATAGTATAATACTCAAGATGATATAGAATAATTTCATGTTTTTAAATATAATGGTAAGATTCTTGAAATTAAAACAAAGTTGGCCTATGTGGGTATGTGACGTTACGACCGTCGATGGTCGGTCTTCATCACTAACCGTCAGTTACCGAGCTGTTTTGGACGACTGACGATTTTATCGCCCTCTACGGCTGGCAGTTTCATGACAAAACGTCACGTACACACTACTTCAGTTTAATTTCAAGAATCAACTTACTATAATTAGGATGCTTGTTAATGTTCACATTGAAACAAGCTTCATAATTGTACTTCAAATGTCATTTACCGCTTTAATAAAAGAGGGGAGAGATATAGTCTTTTACGCAACACGAAGTTGTTGTTTTGCTTTCAACATTTCTTTAAGGTTTGCTACATCTTTAGACAACATACTAATCTCGGAATGCAGTTGATTATTTTCATGTTCTAGATAAGATGCGCGCGCACATCGGTACTCATGAAGAAGTCGTTTAGATTCACGGCATTTCCGCGCCGCGAGGTTGTTGCGGCGACGCTTCTCCCAGTATTTTGCATCCGTTGAAGACGTCGCTTGATCTTCCTTGTGTGTCGTCCTAGTTTCAGATGCTTCCATTTCTTTCAAAGCTTGCGCGGCCTTCAACATCCTTTCGTGACTTAAAAGAGTAGCTTGCGCGGTAGCAGACATTGCTTCTGCGTTACCGTTCCAATCTAGTGGTTCTTGTTTAATTTCAAACGAATGTACCTCACTTGTTTTCGCATTGGTTTCGGTGGTCATTTGAGGTGTTATACTTGTTTCGACAAATGATACATCCTCGCTACTACTAGTACTAGAGGGAGGTGTACAAATGCCTCCAATCTCAAGACGTACATTACGCAACTCAGCTTGCTCATTGTCGTCTGCATTAAATTTCTGCAGATTTATTTTGGACAGAGAAGAGCCATCGTTTTCCGATTCTGAATCCGCAAGTGTCAGTGATGAAGAGTTTGAAACATTGTTTTGTGTTGGAGAAACAGCTCCGAGTTTGGCGCGCAGTTTATGTGGTAAGCGTTTAGCATCAATGCCACTTGCAAATGCACTGTGGGTTGGAGACAGACGACCGGGACTGTGTGACGACCTTAGGTCGACATCTCCATCACTCTTTGAAGCGTCATCAGAATTTGTGTCATCTGCATAACTGTGACCTACATCAGGTTTTACAAATAATTCATTTGTCTCTATATCTGTTTTTGCTTTTTTTATAACTGGTTCGTCCGATTCGCAATGTCCTTCAGAAGATAGCTCTGTTCTCGAATTGTGTTGCCAAATTTGTAGGAATGAATTACTGTTTTTAGTTTCAAATTGTGGCGTGTCATGTGCAGGTACATAGTACAAACGCTTATCGTTTTCAACCGTTTTTGATTTGAACCGATCGCCTTGGTATAATAAATCCGAACGAATTGACGGCGTAGCGTATGAATAAAGATGATTAGGCATTTGAATCATTGGTGGGTTCCTATTATTAATAAAATCCAATAGTAACATGTTTTTGTCTATATGTGAATTCGCCTCTTTGGGCATGGTAGAATGTGCGACAGAGGGAGCCCGAGAAGAGGCTTCGTACGAATGTTTTGTGCTCTCAATACACCTAGATTCTTTGAACAATTCTAACTCGCGTTTCAATCGTGAATTCTCTTCGTTGAGTGCTACCACAGTGCTTTCGAGCATACTATCAATTGCTCTACGTTTTTCACGTGATCGTTTGGCGGCTTCGTTATTCTTTCTACGTTTCACCCAGTAGCTGTCATCCTTTCTACTATCTGGCATGAACGCTCTGTCCTTGCGTGGTGTCACGTGTTGAACTTTCAGACTATCAACTGAGTCCAAGCTTATATTGGTACATTGGGGACTAGTTGGTGAAATAAATCCTCCGTTGGTCTTATCATATAGTTCCTGTTTTATTGGCATTTTTAATGATAGTTTATGAAACTCTGATCCATAAACAGATTTGTCAATAGAGTTTGAAACCAACGATGATGACGTAATGGTTGTTTGTTCTTTTCTGAAGTCTGTCGACGGAGTCACTCTGGTGCTTAAATCTTGTGGTTCCTCGTGTCTTCTGTCCAACATTGACGGGTACTTGTAATGTACAGATTGTTTTGATCCCGAGCAAATCTGAAAGACACAGATGAAATCATGATTATAGTTACCTATTATGGACGAGGAAAACTGGCCAGTTTCGGATTTCACTTGATTTACAAACTATTTCTGTTGCGCTCCATATCACTCTTGGGGAGACAGAATAAAAAAAAATAATTTCACTTTATTTTTAGGTCCTTAGAACCTCAAATCTGTTGTTTTTGTTGTTGTTGTTTTTGTTGTTGAAACAATAGCACTTGTAGCTGGCTAGCGCGGCGGTTAATCAAGAGACGATTTAGAATAGTAATCACCGACCGAGTACACGGAAACTTCATTGCAATTATGTGAAACAGTTATCTTCTACATTTCGAAATTCCATTTCACACTCAACAGCAAAAATTCACCACTTGTTTAATTAAACTGATAAACTGTGTTTTATTGACTCAAGATTCCCCCATTTGATAAACTTTCATATCAACATTTAGGCCTGCATATAATTTAAACGCAGCATACCACATGTATTTTGTGTATCAGTATTATAATAAGAAAAAAACACCTTTAAAACGCGCTCTTAATTTTTAAACCACTAATTGAGGAAGGAGACAGAGTGATACCAGTGTATATAATTACGATATGACTAAATAATATAATATGCAGATCGGCGCATAAATATGTTATTTCATCATAGCAAAGAAAATTAATTGAGTTTACGATAATTATTTACTACTAAACTTCCGACAGATAATTATGTTATAAACAAGACATTAAAATATGCTTGAGGTAGCGTGCATACCGCGTTTCATTTTAACAACTTTTACATAAAATTTTACAATATAAAACCAGGGATATTATCCCTAAAAATGCGTAAAAAACGTACGCAATAATGCAACAGTATTGTTAATAAAGTATAATGACTGCAGTTTATTTATATATTATTATATATTTTATGTAAAATATGATTTGGAATAAAGTAAAATTCTAATGAACTGCCCGGTTATTTATGTGTAAATAAAATAGAATAACAGTAACTTGAAATAAAGAAAGTGAAGCCATGATTTCTTAACTTTTCGACTTTCAATTACTGTATCCATTATCAGGAGTGAAAATATTTAAGTGGAAATTCATTCGTTTAATTAGCAAATAAAATCACTAAATAATAACGATATTAATCAACTCTGTATAACAAAAATACCGTAGTATAAGTAGGTACTACCCACATTCTTAAAAACATAGGCCTAATGCCAAAGTAAAATATATTATATACCTACCCATCTCAAATAATAATTATTAATACGATCATTTACTTGTGCTGTACAGTAGGTTTCTATGAATTTGAACACTAAATATTTTTATGGTATATTACAACAATTAGCCTATAGTGAATTTAAAATGCTTTATAAAACCAGGGAACAGTTAAATTACACTTTTTATTTATAACAAACAAACAACAAACATTTTTAAGCTAGGGAGTTGTTAATTCTGCAGAGACAGTTTAAGATTCTTGTTGTACCCTTTTTAAACTATTTTCATAGCAAAATTCTGCAGGGTAAAGAAATGGCAATGTGCATATCATTTCTCTAACTGAAATAATATAAATAATTTTATTTAAAATTATTGATGTAATTACTTGACCTACCTGAATGTAAACGAAAATAAAAGATTCCACGTGTGTTACTGTGTGTATTCCGTTGGTATTCCTACAATCTAGGCCTACTTATAATTTGTACGTGCATGTAGCAAGTGTGTATGCTGATAATAATAGTAACCCTTGAATCGTGCAAATTGCTTTATATCAGTCATTTCAATGTGACGTAATTATCTCCCGTACCTTACGTAATCGACCATTACGCATGCGCCCATTATGTGTTTCGGTCACAACTCAGTCAAGGTTGCGTAATGAATGAAGAAGGTGACCGCTGATTGGTTGTTAACGATTCGTTGACCTAGTTCTCTTATTTTTATTGTATGTAATTTACCCTGTAAAAGTACTAGGTCTTGCATTAAGTACTTTTGGGTCATTCGTATTAATTAATCTGAATAATTTACTGTAGTAATTTCCGGATAATGAATTTCCTTTATTCAATGCACGGTACCAGAGATATGCACAGATCCTAAGAATATGTGATGGTACACGATATATTGTTTCAATAAATTGTATAGGCCTATATTTTATTATTTTATAACAATTTTATGTTTTTTAACAAAATATTGCATAATTCATTTTCAATTCCAACGAATTACAAATAATACGAATATTGCGATAAATTTTTCTATTATCCTATGTCTAAATACTGTACCCCAAAAAATAACTGTTCTATGATAAAAATTTGTCGAATACAAAATGAATTAAATATGTCCGCTACATATTATAATAAATATATAGTAATATTTAATTGTATTTTTATACAATTATATATTAATACAATTATAGTAAAAACAATTATAATAAAATTAAATTTAAATTTAAAATGTCCAAAAAACTGGGAAAAAGAAATATGCCTCACTCTTTATATAGACCGGTTTCATTTTTATTTTTTATTTATTGCTAATGGTTAGAAAAAAAACAACAAAGTACACCTTGTATTTGTTTGTAATTCACAACGTTCATTAATAGATTTAGTAAATAAAATTTTCCATTTTTTAAGTGCTACCCACATAAATTTTGACGTAGACATTTTTTCGAGGTTATCAAAAACAGAATACAAAAGTTATAGTTTGTTACAGGCTAATTGGCTACAATCAACAAACAAACGTCTATCCATATCTGTTTCCTGTACTACAACATTAGTTAAACAACAATGTAGAAAAGATGTACAAAATGCTTGCGCGCATGCCCAGATTAACCAGGTTTGACCATGCTCCAGTGGATTGAGTGTTCAGATAAAGCAAGTCTGATGACAAAACTTTATTGATTTACTCTCTAGAGATTACATAACTTGAAAACGATCAGAATTGTCTAATCCGTTGAATTATAGTATTCTACAAAACTTCAAACCATGTATGTTAGTCTTGAAACCAAGTAGGCCTATGGTAACGTAACATCATTACAAAATTCTCTATAGCCCGTGCCCCGTCCGTTTTAAATGACGGTGTATTTTTTTTGTTTCAGGAGAGAAGTAAATAGTAACCAGGGGCGTATCCAGGAATTGTGGAAGGGGTGGGGGTGGATTTTGACAAGCAAAATTACAAACATTTTAAACAAAAACTATTTTCCCCATTGATGCGTTCCTTGTAGCGTGATCTATGATCTTGTGATGCTATTACCTCACAGTATGTCCTATTCCTCTGGAGGGGGGAGGTATGTTTGGAAATTTTGATGTACTAAAAAAACTAAATCATTCATTCACAGAAAAACAAACCAATTCAGAATTTTGTGCAATAGGGGTGTAATTGACAGCAGTGAGGACCTCGGTTCTTCCGTTGGTTTAGTTGGTTAAAGAGTGGTTTGTTTCTAGATGAAGCTAAAAATGGTGACGTTTTGTCGCAAAACAATATTCACAGGCAAAAACAAGGATCCCCAATTTTGTGAAATGTAGCCTAACATAGGCCTACCGTAAATGTAATGCCTTATTACAGACAATAGAATGTCAAAGCGCTATAAAAAAATAAAATATAAGAATAAAAAAATATTGCTATCCAGGGGCGGATCCAGACTTTTGGAAAATGGGTGGGGCGGTAGAGAGTCAAAGTTTTAGGCAGTCCGTGGTCCCCCGGGAAATTTAAACTTTAGATGTTCTGAAATGGCCTCGGGGGTGTTAAGGCATCAATTCTTGCTGAATTCTGTATTTTCGTTTTATAGGCAATGTTTTTAATATTCAATATATTTTACTTTCCGAAAAGGGTACGTCTATGATTGAGCCGGATCATTCATTCAGTAGGCCTAGTTAGATTCATTGTACAACAACGATAATGATAATAAAAAAACTTAAATATCTTAGGCCTTATCCGGTGACAGATTTAAGGGGTAATTAACAGGCGTACACCTCCCCCTCACCCCTTCATAAAAATTGACCCGGTTTTTTTTTTTTGGTTTAAATGACAATGTAATAGTGAATATAGATGCACAGCGGCTGCCACTCTTAAAAAGGCGAAACTGTTATTGTAAGCAGATTTTTTTTATGCTGGTCAATACCAAAGACATGATATAAGGCCCCCAACTCCCGCCTAAATCACAATATTGAGGCTGTTATTGTAAGCAGATTTTTTTTATGCTGGTCAATACCAAAGACATGATATAAGGCCCCCAACTCCCGCCTAAATCACAATATCGAATCCCCCTGCTATCCTAGTGAAAACGTGCTCATAGCAACTGTTAGTCAGTGTTAAATTAATTTTATAATTAATTGTATCTGACCAAGTTCAACCAAGGAGGACAAGGAAGGTCATTTTATGTAATAGACAGTTTAAATCCTTGACGAGGATAGAGAGGACAGCGAAACACAATGCAACAGGCATACAATAAAAACAACATAGCTTAGGTCTAAAATCAAGGAGAACATTATGTAACAGAGTGGACATCTAAACACAATGCAGTGCCTTGCCTAAGAAACAATAAAAACAAGATAGTAATATCTAGAACATTTTTGGCTCACTCTAAAATCCGAATTGTTCACTAATCAACTAACACATACCGTACTCAATGTCATGAAATACACGCCATGGTTTCAGTATTCAATATTTCGACTTAAAATATGTCATCTTCCGGAATGAATGCCTGATGACATATGAAAGTATACGGTAATGCATAGGCCTACGCCAAATACATAAATTATACACGCCATCGTGACAGGATTCAATATTTCGACATAAATTATGTCATCCTGATGATGACATACGCTATGTCGAAATATTGAATTCTGTCACGATGGCATGTATCTCATTGTTTGGAGTATGCATTATGCTTTCTTAATGTTGATTAGTGAACCTTTCGAATGATGACATAATTGATGTCGAAATATTGAATCCTGACATGATTGCGTGTATCTTATTGCTTGGAATATGTACTACTTATATGTTTCACTCTAACCGTTTGCTATAATTAAAACTACCTATATTCCTATCTGATATTGGGTAAGCACAACCGCGGTACCTTTTTCGCCATTGTGTCTAAAACATCCAATCACAAAATAGTCTATAAAAACAAATTTGACTCGTCATTTTGGCTAAAAATAGATTCAATTTGCTAATTAAAAATTTTACTTTAGCCAAAAATAAATAAGTAATTTAGGAGTGCCTCGACATACGAAAATCGCAAATAAAACGCAATACCAGACAAAAAATAAATAAAAACTTAAAAGGAGAAAGTTATGTAATATTTTGTTAATTAGATGGCTCTTATATAATAATTAAGAAATTCAATTGAATGTATTAATGGAATCACTGTATGTGGGCGGTTTATAAATGATTAGCCTTATTGTTCTCATCCCGAGTCGCTCACTTTCTATACTAAATTTCTATTCTTAATAGTGCATAGGCCCTACAATAATAGCCTAATCTAAAAATGCTACATTCACAATAGATTGTTAATTGTAATGAATAATAATTCCACGCAATATGATAAGCCTATTGCATAAGGCCTACAACATTGCAGAGAGTTAAAATTAATTGTATATTTATTCTGTTGCGTTAAAGAGACAAATTTACAATCATTTCTATTCTCAAGTATGCTTACTGTTATATTTTTACTTTCCTGGTTAGCCATATACGATAGGACATTGGAGATAATAACTGATTACCGTAAAATTTTGTGTCACAATAATAATATAAAACACTAAATAAAAAAAAAATTAAAAAAAACACCAGGAGGAAGAAAAAAATCTGAAAACCAGACACAATCGTACTGAACTGACGATGTTGACTGAGAGTCAATGAGACGTTTACAAGTAAGCATAATTTTGGCTTTACTTCAAAGAACTTTCGCATATGTACTCTAATAATTATATTCAAGCAATTAAAGGTTTACCTGCAGTTAGAGTCTGGTGAATGCTACCAGTGTAGTACGCCGGTAGGAAAGTTTTCTGTTTCTTTCTTTCTGTTTTGTTTGTTGGTTTATGGTACCATGGTCAAGAGATAAATTAATCTTGTGAAACATAATAGGTTATTTTAATATCTACCCTAAAATGACCCAAAAATATAGGCCTATCAAAAAATGCAAATTTTGGACTATACTGGACCAGCATCATGAAATTAGTGAATTTCAAAATTGTCCTCTGATTTTGTATTGGATATTTGACTTTTTGACTTTTTTTTTACTTGTGATAACTATTGATTTATAGATAATAATTAATTTCACAAAACCTCCATAGATGGAGAAATACTCCTTTATTTATTAAAAGATTAACATAAACAGTAAATGTATAACTACAAAAAAAAACATAACAAGCCAATTTCAGAATGTTTGATCATCTGTAAATAGGCCTACGCATGTATACAGGGCGGATTTAGAGGGAGGTCTGCCGGCTTCAGTCCTCTTTCGGAAAGTATAGGCTATCAATAACAATTTTTCTATAAAACAAAAAATATATTATATTCAGTAATCATAAGACAAAAATGATATTTTAGCACGCCCTATGAGGCCATTTCGGACATCTAAAGATAAACATTCATCCCCGCCGAACCAAAATTCTGCATCCTCTCCTGGTTATGTGTAGTCGATTTAATCCAGGGAAAATTTAACTGTTTCCTGTTTAAACCAAAAAAAAAAAAAAAACTGGTCATTTTTTTTATGGACGTAAAAAATTGTGATGCTTCGACAATATATTTGAAAATTTCTGTCTGTCTTTCGGGATTTGTTTTTCGTCGGAGGCACTTTTATCTAGGCATATATATAAATTTTAACAAATCATATTGTCTGTTTTGTTTTCGTATATAACTTTTTGGTGCAACTTTGTTTATTTCTTAATTGGGATAACTTTAGTTATTAGGCCTAATTACAAGCTTACGTAACTTAACTGTTCCCTGATTTAATCTGATCAATGTTCATAAGTATAGTGTATTGGGCCTATTTTGGACGTTTCACGCTACCCGGTGCTCACGCATAGATATACTTTTTTTCGCAAGCATTAGCAGAATTCTCACTCATTGAGAGAATTCTCACGCATAAGACAACATAGGACAAAACATAAAACCGACCCGGGGCCCAAAGTGTTAATTTGAAAGAAAACGACTCAAAAACCGGCATTTTCGCTTGTCAAGTCGAAATCCGAGAAAACAGCACCGGCGGCTGAGAATGTCTCACGCCTTAGCGCCAAAAAGATGTTTAAGTATAGGCATATTTAAAACAGGTAAAGTTTCGCTTCTGATCGGCACGGCTGATGGCGTCCTTGATGAGGATATCAATTCTTAATAATCGCCTTTAAATTCGTTTTAAATCGTCCTCCAAAAATGACTGATCTATGAGATTACTGCAATATAGGCTTAACACGGCTGTCTTGAAAATCAATACTGTATATAGCACCAATCTTATCGCGAAGGTATACAATAACTGTCACATGTACACTTGTTTTTGGTCAATTTGCAGCTACAAAAATGTTCTTTTTGTTCAATGCACAAGGGTGAATTTGTGGTAGGGCAGTGGCATATTGGGGTGCTTAGTGTGCTCGAGCACCCCACTTGAGTGGTAGGTAGGCCTATATAGGCCTAATTAGCATATAAGATTTCCGGGCCCTCAAATTCCCCTCTTGAGAGGAAATGAAGGAAGAAGGCAAACCTCACCACCACAAAAAGCAACTTTAAAAGGAGAAAAAAGTTGTCGAAATTTGAATGAGTTTGAACACCCCCTTTCCCCAAATCCTGGATATCCCCTGTGGGGTCGCATCCGGTACCGTCCTTTGTGAGGGCTAATCAAAGTAAATGTGCGCCCTTCCTTTAATTTTCCATCGGTGCAAACACTTCCAGTACCCCGCCCACCCTTTCACAAGGGAGGACGGTCGCCTTTTGCACCCCTTTTTAAGACACTATAAGCTAAAAATTGTCAAAATAGGCATATTTAATTAAAGAGCCCTGCCTCTGAGTAGACACGAACCAACCGAACGAACGAGCAAACAAATAATCAAACACGCAGAGAAACAAACAAACGAACGAGCGAACGAACGACCAAACAAGGAAACGAACGAGCGAACGACCAAGCAAGCAAACGAACGAGCGAACGAACGACCAAACAAACGGTCAAACAAACAAACCAAAAAACAAATAAATAAACAAATAAAAATAACGGTTAAAATGGGGGAAACTACTAATAGTGGTTTCAGTGTGGCCTATGATTAAAGAAAGGCCGCACGTTTACACTGCAACCGTTGAAGGTCTTTAAGCTTTGGCCCTGACTAAATTAAGGGTGAGTTAATTCCAAGGAGGGAAACAACAGATAACAATAACATGATTTAAATTGCTAATCACTTCCTTTTTATAAAGTTTTAAGAACATCTTGGGCCGGCTACCCCTTTTTCTTACTTATCTGTGTATTTTTAAGCTGCATTGGGCCTATTATATTTAAATATCTAGGCCAAATATAATTAATTGGCCAAAAAATAATTTTAGTTTCAATCAAGCCTGTGGTTGCGTGTGATTTTATAACATTAGCGTAAAATTAAACAATTCCTTCTGATTATAGCAAATTAAAAAAAATATTACAGTACTAGCATTTTTACTTTTAATAATGCAGGCCTAACACATTGTTTATCGGTACCTCCCCCTGTTTTATATAGTAAATGTGATAATGTTGAAGCGTGTTTTTTTTTTCGTTTGTGAAGTATAAGGCTAAAGAGTCGCACGCCCTTTAGGCGAAAGATGGGTTTCCCGCTTTTGTGGCTCCCGCGCCAAATGAATAAAATGAAAAAAAAAATATTATAAATAAATAAAATAAACTGATACTAGGCTAAAATTGGGGGAATTAGTGGGACCTTTTCGATAGAGCTGCTGAAGAGCAAACAATGTTTTTTTAGTTAGGAAATATCCAACGTTGTGTTGGGCAATTCTTGTTTATGGTTATTTACTCGTAACACTGCAAACTATAAGGACGGCCGCCGGACGAAACCCGGCCCTTGATGACGGATATCTCATAAATTATTAAATTATTGTGATGAAATGCCTCCGATGGGAGGTCCCCTAGTTTGCAGTGTTATGGCTAAATATAAATTAAATAGAAACTAATAATATTTCGATAAACAGGCTAATACCAAGTATAACATTGCATTTGCATGTTTATTACGATGGCTTTTTTGTATGCCATGGATTGTAACAGAGGATCGTTACAGGTGTTAATTCTATTTTTTTTTTTATTTCGTTCTAGCAAGGTTTCCTCTTTTTTATTAATACGGTACCTTCAAATCTTAGATCTGAAGATCGGATGACCATGGAGCGATTTCTTGAGTATATCCTCAATAGATCGCAAATGCCTACGAGGTCTGCATTACGTAACACGGAGGACAACAGGTTATCTAGTCCTTCACTCAATGCCAACAAATTATAGTAGCCTCCAAGACGAGAGTAGTATGGAGCGCCAAGTAACTCTTGTCAGTCGGGCTTAATTCTGCATTACGTAACAGAGAGGACAACATTCTACACGTTCTTTCATTCAATGCCAACCGACATAAACATTATTATATATAGGCCCAACCGCCAAGACGGTCGTAGTATGGACCGCCAAGTGAATGTTAAATACTGTAGTGCTCGTCATATTACGACGTGACACAGAGAGGACAACAAACTACGCGTCCTTTCATTCAATGTCGGCCGACATGAACAAAAATTAGTAACTGTAAGACGGTCGTACGTATAGAACGCCGACTGTTGAATATTGCCCTTTCAAGCTTAATTCTACATTACGTAACAGTGAGGACAGCACATTACGCGTCCTTTTATTCAATGTCAGCCGATATAAACAAATTATAGTAACCGCCAAAATTATCAATTTAAAATACTCAGTAGGCCTATGGAGCGTCAAGTGTAGAAGCAATGTGTATCAGCATCACGTAATAACAACATACAGTACAACAGGCTACAAAACCTGTTATTTCATTCAGAGCCGACTAAACCGTTACGATTAATTCTGGTATGACGCCTCAAATATCGTCATACGTATGGGCGGCTGTTAGGGCCAGAATAAACAACATAAATACGTGGAACAGACAGCCACATGTGTAACTTCGGAAAGGACAAACACAAACGCGGAAAGAGCTGCATCATTCTATGTACCATGTATTAAGCATAATGGAAACAAAAAAAAAATCCATGAGAACTACCACAGATCAATTGTGTATGGAACGCCAAACCAGAGTGCCCATACATCATTATGAATACAGTCTTATAAAATGTTCAACCATGGTTTAAAAATAGCCACAGACGGAAAAACAAAATTTTAACATTCAATACAAAATAAACAATGCATGGTTCTATACAATCCCTTTTTTCATCTCTAAAAATCAGTGTTTTTATTATTATCAAGCAAATTTGTTACCGAAAATCTACATAATTTTAATGAGCGCCCTCTATAATTGTTAGTAAAGTACATAAAGGAGTCAAGTCACTCTCATTCTAAAAGTACTGTACTATTAGTTTACTTCATTGTACAGTATTATCAGTGAGGTATTATAACTCTGTTGTGTTCGCAATAATAGTACCCGCGACAATTGTATAATTTGAATCGCACTTCCTTTACTAAATCAATGGTTTCACTGTTTCTTTTTCATATGTACTGTACTTAGGTAATACTTTACAAGACCATAGGGTTTAATTATAATACTATGAATGAAACAGTTTATTTTGAAAAAAATGTTAGGGTTCAATAAGTGTAAACCTATTAAAAGAAACTCAAAACCACAGAAGTGCAAGGGCGTAGGATAGAAGTAGGCGTGCGTATTTTTATTCAAATTTACTATGGGACTTTAAAATAGGCCTATGATTATTTATGGTCCATGAGTCAACGGTCGAATAAGCATATATACATAAATGATTCCATTTATATAATTTTGAGTGTAATATTAGTGTAAACAACCTTTAAAAATGAAAATGTGTATTTTAGGAAATATAATGCATTCGTTAATTCTGATACAAAGAGAAAAGAAACTCTACCCAGGGAGCTGTTAATTTGAAAATTGTCTGTTTTGTTTACCATAAACAAAAACATAAGAAACTAATGGCTAAACATTTAAAGTTAAATTTTACTGTGTAATATTAATGTAAAAAAACAATTAAAATTAAGGAAAACAGTACCGGTACAATTCTTCGCTCATATAAAGTGAAAACGTGACCGTAAATTGTGTTGGATTACCAAGAAACAAGAAAATAATGGGGGGAAAGCTGGATAAAATGAGTTAGGAAATGAAATAATGTATTACAGTTAAACCTTCCGTAAGCGGACGCCCTCTGGTCCGGGAAAAGTGTCCGCTTACGAGAATTTCGGCAGATACACAGGTAACATTTTCGCCAGTGTAGCGTAGCAAAATGCTACATAAAAATGAACATTTGCTACACAATTTTAATCGTGGATTGCTTAAAATCATTATATTAAACCATATATTTTTATAGCATCAAAATGTATTAGCAATTATTGCTAATCAATATTTTTTGAAATGAAAATTTTCCCTGATACATAGAGGACCAAAGTTGTAAAATTATGTAAACGTCCTTATGTTTTACATTTCACGGCCTCATTAACAGAAATGGCCTACAAAATATCTAGATACCGCATTCTATAGGCCTATTAAAAATAGGCATACTGGTTATAATTTTTAAGATTGTTTCGTTGTGACTCTCAACAGTATAAGGACGATTTTGTACAGATATTTGTATTCGTTTTGTACAGAAAAATCACTAAATTTTCGAGGATGTCCGCTTATGGAGGTAACTTAACATACAAGAATTCTACTTTTTAAGACAAAAAGTGTCCGCGTCTGCTTACGGGAGGTGTCTACTTACGAGAGGTACCAAATGCTCTGATTAGATACGAAGAACAAACAAACGGGTCTTTGAATGTTTTTCAAAATTGTATTTCAAAATTAAAGATGTATCGTTACTTGAAAATAAATTAACTTGCTGAAGTAACATCAAAGTTAAGATTTTGAGAATAGAAATTAGCGTGGTTCAAAACTGTTTGACAAGATTTTGACACTAAATAATTATAAAAATTTTAGAGGCTGCCAGTCGGGTTTTTTTTTTTTTATGTTTTTGGCTAATTTTTAGCATATTTCAAAATTAGGAGTAGGTCTAAATATTTTTTAAATAAATTTTTCCATTTTGTTTTCAGGTGACAATCTTTCAATTGTCGTGTTTTCCAAATTTATAAAATAAAGTGGGCCTATCTAAAATACAAAGGGCTGCAATATCCATTACCGTAACTGTTAAATATTTGTAATTTAAAATTTAGTTTCGCCTTTTATTAAATCTTTAAAACAAATTATAGGCGTATCCCCTTTTAATAAATCTTTAAAACAAATTATCGGCGTATCCAACAAAAGACCTATATTAATTATTTATCGCTAAACATAAACAATGTAATTCCAATTTAATTATTGTAGGCCTATATACGGTATCCGAAAGGTCCACTAATCAACTTCAAGTAGAAAGTATAATGCATACTCCAAGCAATGAGATATACGCCATCGTGACAATATTCAATAGGCCTATTTCGACATAAATTATATCAACATCAGGAATGATGATGACATAATTTATGTCGAAATATTGAATCTTTTCACGATGGCGTGTAGCTCATTGCTTGGAGTATGCATTATACTTTCTAAATATGGTATCGTGAACAAGAAGTATACGCATAGGCCTTTTATAAAATGGTACTAGGCCTACAATATATCCATTAGGCCTCCTACAAAAAACTGTAACTGAAAATTTAAAAGTTGTGTTTTTAATAGGTGCGGATACGATCCCCCGCCCCTCCCCCTTTGGCAGTTATTGTTTGCACCGCCAAAATATTTTGCATGGGCCTTAAATGTACACCCAAACAGATCAGTACAGAACACTTAGAGCCCACGCCTATTGCCATCAGTTTGCTGTTAAACCTCAAACATCCAGTGCAGTGTCATTACATTATTTCATTATTTTTAGCTCCGCTGGATCCGCCCTTGTTTAATATCTAAACCTTAGCCGAATAAAACAAATATGCTTACCAGAGTGGCGACGCTCCGGGGGAGGGGGTGGGATGTCTAGCTAGGGTAGACCTTTGTCTCTCCGCCGGAGAAATTTTAGGATTGTCGGAGGTGTATTTGCCTTTGAGTGTCGACAGGCGAAAAATCCGGTAATCTTCTTGTGAGGAAAGGAACCATAATAATGTCAGAAAAAAAGTTAAAAGTCATGTACGTAACCAGAAAATTTGCCAAACAGGAGAAGATTATTTTTACTTGACAAAATCCAATGGGGTTGTTAACTACCCCTTCACCGATTCATTCCTGGATACGCCACTGGCAGGGCCGATCCAGCTGGATAAGAGTGACCAGATGGCAAGTGAGGAGTACATGTGAGAATTTTTCAGAAAACTGACAGATAGTGGTCAATTGCCCGCCTGGGCACGAGATAGTGGTGAGACTTTAGGTACAAAAATGTATTACAAACAATCCTGGGTCTGCGCATGCTGTAGGCCTATAATGACATAATCCATAGCAATTAACAACATAATTGTATCTTCCATTTCAGTATTTTTCCTTGTGCGATGTTATGTTAAATCATCATTTAAATCATCTGGTATCTCGCCTCTTTTTAAAATAAAATTAGTTTAGTTACATACAGATTGTGATCGCAACCGGTCTTCTTTCGTTAAATTTCATCATTCGTACACGGGTACTTAGTATACGACAGGCCTACTGTTTTAGGACATTAGACCTACTGTATTTTCAAAATGCTCTTGTTTTTACTAAACAGTATTTTGTTCGGTACCTCATTATTCAAAATTTTTTATTTAGTTTGCTGAAAATTACACGGTAATTGCAATGTTCGCTCAGTTACATGGTTGCACAAGAAGAATATATTTGAATAAAGTCATTCATTATATTTCCCATACATCACACTCACTCCATCAATAAATATGTTTACCATAATTATGTTATATGTGGTTAGAAACAAACACAACAGAAAATTCATTAAATTAAATCGATCACAAGCCATCCACACTTGTTTTCGATAATCGAAATTGAACGACCCGAAATATTTCCGAATTCACGCAATTTACTAAATTTAACCCATATAATCAAATTATCTACATTTTTAATTTGTTTAACAATCATTAAATTTGCCAACAATTTGGTTTCCTTTCGCGCATTGCATTGGACCTAGATATTAATAATGTTATATAAGTTTTATATAACAGCATAGTAGGCACATTACGTAAGCTTCATAATCGCGAGTGATGCAATCAATATTCCAATTATACCCTTTCCTTAGCTTAATGCATTTCATTAGATTAGATTTAGATTATAATATTTACAAATTACCATTCTATTAATAAACAAGAATAATAATTATTAATAAAGTACTATGACTTTAAAGTCGGCGTATAAGAATGAGGTTGAACTCACCGCCCATTCAGTTACGTCGATCCTTCCGTTTATATCTTTATAATTCGCCATCACGATGCACTTGAAATTTTATTCGTTTATTATATTTTTAACAGAGAAAATATCATTAAAATGCTCGGAAGAACGCCAGCCTTTACAAAATGACGGCTGCCTTACGATTACGGTCGAATGCAAAAGCTGAAGCGAGTATTGCTTGCGGTTAGGACTATTTTCTTTTCGTCCTTAACCCGCCAAGGAAAGTGTGCCAGACCAGGTCTCTCACTCCCCGTTACACTCGTATACGATATCTGATTGGCTGGCATAAACACACATCCTGCGATACCTCCTAACCATTAGCGTTACATTGCATAACCGTGGCTACGAATTATGACATAAAAAAATTCCTAACTGACTGATAATACATATGTATCGAGGTCTGTGATTGGTCAGAACCGCTTCATACGCTCTGACGAGTTTATTAATAGCGAGGTATTGTGAGATAACTCGAGGGCATTGAACTTGGGCCATCGCTCAAGTTGCGTTTAACGTCGTTGTACTACAGAAAGGTTCAACATCGAAGCTATAATTATGGGATAGAAGTAGGTTGAATTAGGGGATCGTGTTCGAAAGTTAAAACGTACAAACGGAGAGTTACGTAAACCATCCAGCCGCCACGTACGGACATGCGCAGTATGTTTAATACGTGTTACATAACAATGGAAATAATACATAGTATAGTATCTATAAATACTTTATGTTGATAATTGCCTTGGCGGCGATACATAAATCATCTGTCTATTTTATAGTCTTGTTTCTGATGAAATATAATGTAGGCCAATTTGAATCGAGTGTAAGCACAGACAAAAGGGATGTCATAGCGTTGCTAAAACCCTTCATTCCGTTAAATTACCGAAGTTTCCAATCGTCACTATAAGGCGTAGAAATATTTATGCGAGTAATTAGTGAACATTATTTTTTTTCCGTGAAACAGATATTTAGATTAATTACGAAAATTATATAGATAGTGACATATTTAGTTTTTATGAAAACGATTTCTAGACCTACGGTATTACAAAAATGTACACATATCAAACAAATTATAACCGTTTATGTGTTATACTCTTTAAATATCGGCCTATGTTAAGCTATCATGATAAAATGATGTGAATTAAGTAACTTGTGCATAATTTGTATATTTATAGGCTCTAATTTACCAAATCGTTATTTATCTATTGTTTTCTCACAGAGAGGCCCTAAAATAGGCCTACTGTATTTCGAAACAAAAAATATATGTTCTGATACACTCTTTATAAAGTCAGCATGGTTGCGATGCCTTGGACGTGCCAAATTTTACAGCGTCATCCGACCGAACGACTCAGAGCCGAAACGACAGTCGCAACAGATAGGCCTACACCCGTCCAGGATGATATTTTTTTCATCTGGTACAGGCCTAAGTTCAACAATCAGCGTTAAAGTATTCAACACAGTGGCGGATCC
>JAOTQE010058007.1:0-19315 GCA_025631205.1 Nesometra sesokonis | reverse complement strand
TGATGTCACACCATGACCATACATAGAAATATCATTACCATATATGGACATGATCAAAGGTTTTTGTCAAATAAGTTGGATAGTTTGGACTGAGCTTAAATTATAGTAGTGGCGCTGTAGCTTGGTGGTTGACATGCTTGCCTTCCAATCCCAAGGTCCTGGGTTCAATCCTGAACAAGCGTTATGATTATTCTCACGACAACAATGCCACTGTCTAAGCCTCGTAAAGAGTCTTAGACAGTTTCTGAGTTTATGAGCATGATATAGTATAAACATTCTGTAATTGGTGTTTACACTTTTGGATGCAGTTGAAATAACATTTTAATAAAAAACAGAAAAATGGTTGATTTATTTATTTAATCAAAAATTAAACTTTAGTTTTCAGGCTAGTTAACCTTCTCATTTAGACACCCCTCAAGTTAGGTGTTTGTAAATTAAGAAAGTTTGTTAATGGGAAGGTTCACAATAACTGATAAAACAGAGTCTGAAAAACACATAGTTGTTCTCTTGTTAAAATGTGCTATTTAAATGAATTAGGAGGAAAAAATGGTATTTAAAATATATCATCATATCAAGTCATTAGCAGAATAGTGTTTGTAAAATAGGTAGTTTGTAAATGGTGGTGAGTCAAATGTAGCAATATATAACATTTGTCAATTAAGTTAAATCAAATTTGATCCCTCCAGATGCAAGCAGGAACCCTGTATGATGCAGACTGTCAATTGTTTATGTGGTAATAATGTAATAAAACATATTTTTAATCATATTTATCCCATTAATCTTTGCAGCAATTATTCAAAAGAGGTTGAAGAAAGAGAAAAGAGCTAAGAGGCGACTCCAAGAAGAACTGGAGATTGAGCAAAAACGTCATGTTTCTGGAGACGAATCCATCAAACACATCAGCACAAATGAACCAATCAGAGCAGTGAATGGTGAGCAAGGTATGTTTTATTTTTTTATTTTAGTTTTCAAAACAATGCTAATAATAACGGAATTATTATAAAATAACAAAGCACACTAAAGTATATAAAATAAATACATATATATGCACAAAAATTACTAAAAACATAACAAATAATAAATTAATATTTAATTTTTTTGTTACAAGCTGTTAAAAAATTATATGGAAAAGTAAGATGTAAGCAACTTGTCCATAAATTAAATAATATGGACAGGCGGATATGGTCAATAAGGGATTTGAACTCTCGACCATGAGGTTACAGGCAAGAACTGTTTCCGCTGTGCCAACTGCCGTCTCTAATAACAAACTCTTAGTTACCCACAATTTCTAGTACTACCTGAAAATCTTAGATAAGCAAAAAGCTGTTTTTATCAATTATCCATAACTCTTTTCAATGACCCATAATACTCACCTGGAATTCATAGAACCGTGAGCTTCCAAACTTAAGCTCAGGTTGAGTTTGAAAATATTTGATATGGCTATGTGATGACATGACAAAAATGGCCATATAGGGATATATTCTTACCATATATGAGAATATTAAAGATTTTCTGGAATGATTTTAAGATTATTAAGTGTGGTTCAAAACTATAAACCCCTCATTACACTGGAAAAAATCCAAGGATGCTTACACAACTAATAACATACTCACCAATGAAAATGGTGAAAGATTTAAGGGCCTGTTTCTAGTGGAGGAAAAAACTTGATTAAACATTGTTTTTTTTTTGATAAATAAATGGGACCAGTTCGAAAAAAAAACCAATTAAAAAATACCAATGAAAAACATGCTGTGGATTGAGGGTTGGAACAGCAAATAATCGATTATCGTGATGCACTTTTTAGCGGCAAGGCAAAAATACCAATTATTAATGTGACTTCGGTCAAATCACAGGCACAACAAAAAAATTTGTAAAATTAAATGGCTGGTTTCTTGTCCATAGTAAGAAAATAACATATCTAAAATGTGCTGTTCTTTTGAATGCAATCATGAAAAAAAATGGTTCAAAAAAATTGGGTTGTAATGTAAACAAACTAGCAACTCGTCCCAAGAATCGAGAGCTCTTCGTTTATGAGTAATGGTGATGTAATGATCAACCAGGATGGTGGACATTTAAACAATAAATTGCAACAATTTTAATCGATTATTTTGTGTTTTCAGTAGAAACAGGCCCGAAGGTGGTGTGAATGATTACACTAATCCAATTGGATATATTGAGATATCAAAACATAAGTTTATAGAAGGGCTGGTGACTTAATGAATTAAACAGTTGTAAAAACTTTTCTTCATTTACAAATGTTCACATATAGTTATGGAGAGAAACAGGAAATGATTAAAAACAAAACTGTTAAAAGTAATTGAACATGCCAGAAACAGAACCAGATATCAAAGACTATATAGTTTTATTTGACTCATTGATATATGTTTAGCCTATTGTTGTCATCACTATAAATTTAAAAGCTGAAAGCTACTAAATTGGGCGCAGTTCGAGCAGAGGATGTGAAAATTACCAGGGGAGGATTTTGTGATAATTATTGAAACCAGTTAGAATAAAGAACTTGATTCCCACTAACCATGAATGGCTTGCAGAAATACCTGCGACAAATGCTGCTGTTGGATAAAAACAAGTTTTGACAATCGCCGAAGGAAAAATTAAAATTTGTGTATAATTAATGCTCAGTAAATGTCACCAAATGGTCAAAAATTATGGTGAAACAGGATGTATATTTTTAAAATAATACTTCTAGTAAATTATTTTTAAAATAATATTAATATAACATTCAATTAAATTCACTATTTATTGTATTTAAATGCATGCCTTGAAAATTATGGGCATGGCTTAAGAATCAGGATATGGTGAAAAATTATTCAGTTTTTAACATGACATATAACAATTTTACATAAAATCTAATTATTCATAACTTTATTTTATACATATATAAATAAATAATAAATAAATGTCTTTATTTATTCAATAATGTAAATACGGTATTGTTTTCTCAACAGACGACATACCACATGAGCATGAAATGGAGAGATCAGTACGAAACGAGCATGAAATGGAAAGATCCGTACGAAACGATATTGAACATCATGACATGGAACGATCAATCCGAACTGAAATGGACCGTAAAATGCAAGGTGAGAGATACAGTCTGTCGCCCACGTCCCACCCCATCTATGAGCACAGACACAGCGAGGAATACCACTAAGAAGAAGACAAGTTGGACGCATGCGGTAAGAGACGCAAATCCCAGGAAGCTTTTTGTGTCTGTCAGCTAGTGTGTATTGCAATGTACTGACATAACATCTCACCCTTGACCTTTTGGCTAATGTATTGCCATTTTGTGTCTCACCTTTGACCTTTATGTCAACTAACATAATAATCTTTCTTAAGTCCGTTGCACACTTGAGTATCCACTGAGCAAAGTTCTTCACAAAGCACTTTGCTCGGCAATTAGTCGCATAACTTTGCACGTGCAAGAGCATTGCATAATCTGATTGGTGAAGGTAATGGAATCAGAACACTTCATTTAAGTTGATATGCACATGTGCACTTATAACCAGTGGCGGGGCTAGGGCTACATTAAGGTTTCGTCGGGAGATTTCTAGGGTAATGTCAAGGGACAGACGAAGGCCCAACACCAAAACGGGCTAGAAAAGCACGCAAAACGCACATTTTTTTTTTTAATGGCTCGTCAGTCTAAAAACCGGGGACACGCCCACCTCAAAATTAAACTAGCTAGCTCAACTCGTCGGGGGTCCCATTCCCCCTGTCGGGGAATTCATGGCGCCGCCACTGGTTACAACAGCATTTTTCTTTAACTTTGGAGCATGTCACTGCGAACAAAGTAATGCGAATTACCAAAATTATCAAACACGATAGATATTTTGCTCACTGCCTCGCGAGGCACTTTGACCACTAAAATTTGATGTACACCACGAGCAAAGTTTCACTCAAGTCACTTGGCTGAGCAAAATTCCAAGTGTGTGCTGGACTTTATAAATAAGCATTTTTCCTTATTTGGTTTTGTCCGCTTTTTTTCTCTTTTTGTAATTTTGTTCTATCTGCTATGTGCTTTACATTTTTGTTTTTTGTTGATATTTTTGATTGCTTTAATGAATTGTTTTATCAATTAAAAAATAGATAGCGTATAGAGATTTGTAAATTAATGATTTTTTTGAAGTTAAGGTGTTTGACTAATTATTTTGCTGGGTAGAGGGAGATGTTACATTAAATAATAGCATGATAATTCTTAAGTCATGTCTGTAATCTTCAAGGTTTTGGTGTTTTTTTTTCAGATGTTCACCGTTATTTGAAGTGCTCCCTCTACCACTCACAATAGATGATGGTGCTACAGTTAGGCTTCACCCACCAGACTAGATGTCGATGCAAGTGAAGTGAAGACTATTATGAAGACTAGAAAGAAACACCACTCCTTTGTGTTTGGTGATAAAATTGACGAATAGTATGATATGTTGCTTCTTAGCAACTTAGTTGGCCCTGTTAGTTGAGTTACCATATATAATTGCACAGTACAAACCATGGTTAACTGGAGTAAAACATCCAAATCCTACATACAATAAAGATGTCACTTATTTAGAGATGTTGTTTCACAATTGTTTAACTCTCAAACATTTACAGTGAGTGTAATTTATTTATTTGGTTATAATTTAAACAAATGAATAAATTATATCGTTTTTAATTAGTAATGTGCATCTAAATGAAGTCTGTTAATATAAATTGTATGTTTTTTGTACTGTGTAATATATATTGCTCATTGCTGGATATTTGTAATAAATTTATTTGTTCATTTATTTTATGAAGGAAAAGGGAAGATGATAAAGTTTATGAATCATTTATGGTACAGATTTGGAGATGTTTTTATAGGATAAAAAAAAACATTTTAGAAGAAAATAAGGTATAAGGGAGCTGGGCTCTAATACCCTAGTTTGTATTTGTTAGGTTAAAGGGTAAGAGTTTGTAAATATATTTTAAGAAAAAGAAATATAGCCACTGCCCTGTATGAAAGAGAAATGGCATCAAAGTTGAGCCGAGAAATTGAAACTGTGAACAAATATAATGCACTTGGAACATAATTAAACAAACAAATGAATAAATGATTTAAGGATATGATAAAAAAAAAAAAAGAAATTGCCAAAGAAAAAATCTCATAACTTAAAAAGAATTACATAAATGGGGTGTAAAGAATAATTCTAAATACACAGTGTTTGTACAAATTACTTTTATTACAAATTGATTGATTGATTGGTTGATTGATTGATTTGATTGGTTGACTGATTGATTGATCGATCGATTGACTTATAATATTCTTGTAACAGTTTTGTATAGCATATCAACTTTTAAAATTGTAAACGCATTGATTGTATTTTGGTCGTTAAGCTCAAATTTCTATTTGTAAGTTTAAACACAATTTGGATGCTAGCTATTTTTATTCTTAAAATGACAAATAGTGGTTTTTGAATGTCTTACTGTACAGTTATTTGAAGCACAATTTGTAGAATTTTAAGACTTAAAGAAAAAGACATGTTTTTTGAATAGATCTATTGTATAATTAGAACTAAAATCCAACACGGTGTGTAATTTTAATAGTATTTCAAACAAAACGCCATATTTTTTTAATGGATATTTAGGTCATTTTTGGTCAAGCTTTCTGACAAGGCATTTAAAATGTATGAAAGCCACACCCAAGGTCATCAAATATATTAAGTTTATTTATTTACTTGTATGTCTAATATTTTGTATTTTTGTTAAGAAAATAAATGTGCTTACAAACCAAAGTACAAAAACAAACTGTATCAAATAAAATGATGATAAATATTTTATGTGGTTTAAACACATACTAAAGTTAGTTCACCCAACACTTTATAAAAATATTGAAAATAATCAGCTTTTGAGATATTGATAGTACTGTTGTGTTCTCAGGGCTGTGTGTTATTGTACATACCAATTTTTGTACAAAGATCTAAGAAAATAACCAATGTTCCTTTCAGATTGCTCGACATTTTAGTGTAAGTTCAAAGGTCAGAGGTGACCAGGTCATTGCTTTATGCAAATTATGGACACCATTTTAGTGGCTTTATGTTCAGTAGCATTCCTTAAACCAAAAACAAATTAGGCATTGATGATTTGTCATCATTATTACAGTACCTTGTATAAAGTTCCTTAAATTATAATTGACTGCCCCTGGCCCCTTTCAAATATTCATGTAAATGAATGCCCTACTTCACATTTCCCCTACAATAAAACCCTTGCAATGTTGAAGGTGGTTGCCTTCAAGACGTTGTGAATACTTAGAAACGGTGTTTGGTTCATTTAAAAGAAAACCACCTTGAAAATTTCATATCGAAATCTGAACATATTTGCTGAATACTGCCATATGGCTGAAAACAAATTATTCCAGGACACTGTCCTTTACAGTTGACCTTCTCATTTATACACCCCTTAGGCTGGAAAGTGTTTGTAAATGAGAAAGTTTGTTTAAATTGGAAGGTTTATGAAACCCATAAAATAGGACCATGCCAGCAAAATGCTTTTATGTGTATCTGTTCTCTTGGATGTTAAAAGTTTAAAATTAACTAGATGAAAAACGCAAAAAACCAATATAATTATCAATTATAAATCTTGAAGATGACATCGTTGGCCATTATTTTAATGAAGTCATTTTTGTAAAATAGAAGGCTTGTAAATGAGAAGGTCGACTATACAATTATTATTTTATTTCATCTTATAACAATCAAAACTATTGTATCATTTGATGTATGAGTTTTTCAAATTAATTTATAGTTACTGGGCCATACATTAAAAATGGCAAGACCCATTTATGTTGTGGTAAAATTTCAACCACTTGAAGTTTATGTATGGACCTTGAGCAGTGTTTCTTTGATACTTGATTCATTGTATAAAAAAACAAATTTACAGCACAGTTCAGAGAAACAGTTGTAAGATGTAATGTTTACTTCTCTACTATACATCACAAAAATAGTTCCAAATGTTTGTATAAATGAGATAACGTTGCTAAATTAAAAACAAACAAAAATTGTACTGTTTGGAATATGGGATGTGGCGATTTCAAAAGGTAATAACTGATTGCTTATTCAACTACTGTACTTGATTTTAATCAATTTATACATTTTTTACATTTCCATCTCAATTGTTATCTGTAAAAATAGTGGGCCTATGCATAAAGCCGGGCACTCTCTGTATCGTGCGACGGTCGTACAGTGGTCATACGACTAAACTGTCGCTCCCTGTGTGTGTGGTTTCCAGACGTGATGGCAGTCTTCTACTCATCGGCCGAGGTTTTTTTTAGTGATTGAATCACTAAAAAAAATGGTTGACTGACGATTTGAAGACCGTGTTCATGTCTGAAAACGACACACACAAGGAGCGACAGCTTAGTTGTGCGAATATCGTACAACCATCGCACGCAGTGAGCGCCGGGCTTTAGTAAAACAAGATAAAAATAGTTTTATTTTTAAAATAAAACTATTTTTGATTATTATTTTGACTAATAGTCAAACCATGTAAGAATTATTTTGAATGATTCATTTGCAGCAGCCGATTTATCAAATTTAAAATAATTAATTCACTTTTTTGTTAAAAAGGTAAAATGTAACTTTTTTTCTACATTTATCATCATACTGTAAATGACCTAATTAGCAGCACTTTTTAAATTTTTGAGGTCTCCAGGGCAGCACTTTTAGGGTGTTGAGCTTATTACAAAATATATTTGCAGGCAGTGTTTACAAAGAACTTAGAGCACAGAAAATAATTATACATGTAGTTATAATTTCTAATATTAATAGTGGAACTTTGATTGTTAAGTCACATTGGTGCAACATATTTTGGAGAGCGACACTAATTGAGTCATTTACAGTAATCATCACCTCATCACCATCTTTATTATTGTCATTGTTTTCTTTTAATTGTCTTTAAAACAGATTTTATCCAATGTGATACCACTGTCCTTATCGCTAATTTATTTTAGTCATGTCTGTACAGAATTAATTAAATAATTGAATTTTAAGATGAAGACAATCAATCATAAATGGAGTGTGCTAGCATTAGTGTATATAATACATACAATACTACATTGTTGCTATTTACTTTTTGTTGATTAGAGAGATTTAATGTCAAACCAAAAATATTCAAAGTAGTGTGTTTTACATTCATTTGTGGTTATTTCTAGATTTTAGATATTTATTTCATCGTTTCTTTTGGTTTGCCAGTTGTATATTGTTTAATTTGTTAATGATCATGTTGATGGCAGAATGATTACTTGATTATCAATGTTTAATTTATTGCTGAATTAATTAGCCTAATAAATTTCTTTGTTTTGTATGAGAGAAACCATGAGTTATTGTTTTTATTGAAATCATTAAGAGAATATGTTAAAATTAATCTACTGCAGTTACTGCGTTAGATGAATTAGAAAAGAATTACTGAAAAGATGTCGAAATGAGACCTTGTGTGTGAATGCAGTCATGAAAACAATGGCACTGCATGTCTGCAGTAGAATAATTTTGACATGCGTCTAAAGCTGCAATCAAACTGGATTTAAAAGAGAATTTTTGCATATGTACACAAATGAGAGACAGAAACTGATTCTAAATTGTGGAAGAAGACACAAGGGAGGGAGGGCAGGAAATCACAAATCAATTTGGAGGTGATATTATAAAATAATATACAGAGTACCTTGTGTGAGATGTTGTCTCGATTATAAGGTCAAGCCAAGAGAATGAAGCATGGGATTGCTTCCTAAGAAAAATGCAATAGCCTGCCCTCAATCTTTGTCTTTTTACACCATAATACATAAATGAGAGAGACAAACCGATTCTAAATTGTGGGTATTACAGTATTTTAATAGAAACCTTGATTGCTCTGGACCTTACATAGAGGGCGTTGATAGCGGCCATTACTGATTTGTATAAAACATGGCATTACTTATGGGATGCAACTGAAAGTTGGCTGTGCTGGAAGAAGACATAAGGGAGTGAGGGCAGGGATGGAGGTGATATTATACAAATGAGGCCAGTCATGGCAAAACTACCAAGTTGTCGCACAGGAAGTTATTGAGAAATAAGCAAATAAACAACAGGAAATATAAAGAAACACAAAGGAAATGTTGGACTATTTTGTTCAATAACTTTAGTCATAGTTGTCCGATTTTGATAATTGACCCCTCATTTTAAAGCTTATGAAAGGTGTAATATGGCTATAACAAAAACTCAATTTTCAATTTACCTGCAACTTGGTGGTTTTGCCACGACATGCCTCAAATATATACTGAGATGAAAAGCTCTGGTTAAAACTGTGGGTCTCAAAGTGACTGCAAACGTACTATTTGTCGAGGATCGCAGCCCAGAAGCAAACACAGTAGTACTTTTGCAGTCACTGAGGGACCCATAATCCAGAGCCTTTCATCTCAGTATATATTTGTTTTATATACTGGATTCATACATTCTTGTTCATTGATTGGTTGAATGATGGATTTTAAATGGTACCAGTGAGAGTTCAGTGCAGCGCTGAACACTGCAGTCGCAACTGTTACCAGCGGCAGGTCACATGAGATAGCGCCATCTGGTGTTGAAATTGGGACAGAATCAGTAAATAGTCTTTTACTATTTACGGATCCGTAAATATTACTGTGGTGGTTGGATTATGTTTGATCACGTGACACACTTTTAACCAATCAGTGAAAAAGGATAATCAATCCATATATAATATAAAATAATAAACAGAGTACCTTGTGCGAGATGTTGTCTTGATTATAAGGTCAAGCCGAGAGGATGAAGCATGGATCATGGGATTCCTCCTAAGCAAAAATGTGATTGCTTGCCCTCAATCATTGCCTCTTTGCTTACATATGCCATAACACACAAATGAGAGACCAAACCGGATTCTAAATTGTGGGTACATATTATTTTAATAGAAAATTTGCTCTGGACCTTACATAGAGGATGTCAATAGTGCCCATTATTGGTTTGTATAAAGCATGCATAACTTACGGGATGCCACTGAAAGTTGGCCATAGTATAGGGCTAACAGCACCGGCGAGTGGCAGCCCATAAGGCCTATTTTACCAAGACCATTTGTAACATTTCAAAGGTTAAATCTGGCACTTATTCACACTTGTATTATTTTGCATGCTTACTGTAGTTTTACCATAAGCTATGGTAAAACTTGTAAAATAAACCATATAAACAACTCATGGATTGCCCACAGTGACCAATGAAGGCCATTCTGTAACATGACTTGGAAATTTGCCCGAGTGTGCATTGGACTTTTAAGGCTGGTTGAACTAGCTCAGGCAACTAACCAACAGACAGGCTAAGTTCAACAGAGTTAGATTTTCTGTGGGTGTGTGTCCACACTGGATTTTTTCTGGTTAAACTTACCAGTGATCCTGTTAGTTTTACCGACATAAGTCCTTTGTGTATGAAGCTTAAGCCACTGGTTTTCCTGGACAAATGTGAATTCATTGAATGTAATTGGCTTATATCTCAGAGGTTTCTAGGTGCTGTGGACTAGATGTTCAACATTCATTTGACAAGACATGTGTTGCACCACCAGTACCAAGTGTGAGCAGGCCTCAAACCCTGTGCATTACCATGGTTCACACCTTCAACTTAATTGCTCAGCCACACAACTCAAACAGTAAGAGAAAAGGCTCAAATCTCAAGCCATGCAGCCTGTAAAGCAATCAATCTTCCCAACAATTGAAATTAAAATGCATTTTTTTAAATTACCTTAAAGCTCAATCCAGACTATCAAAAATCTTTGATGATACCCATATATGGTAATGATATTTCTATGTAAGGTCATGTGTGACATCATCATATGTGGAAGTTTTTTTGTCAAAGAAAATATGACAGTCTGGACTGAGCTTAAAACAGGCCTCGAATTTGGGCTTTGTAGGGGCAAGGCCATTTTTGGGTTGATTATAAGTTGATTATAAGTTGATTATAAGTTGATTTAAAGGTATTGTGGCCAAATGAGAGGGCACCGGCGGCAAATGGCCTTGGTGCCTTGGTTAAATTTGAGCCCTGTTAAAAACGCATTTGATTAATTAGTGTACAATATAAATAATATCAAAGTATAATGCATACTACAAGCAATGAGATACACGCCATCGTGACAAGATTCAATATTTCGACATAAATTATGTCATCAACAGGTAATTCTTCATTCTAACACATCATGGGTTTGATTCCCACTGGCAGGACATTCACAGGAGTGGCAAAGTTAAGCTTTGTCCATGACAAGAACAAAGTCAGTGGCCACTTGACTCCACATCACAGAGTAAAACCACCCAGTCCCATTATGCATCAAATCAAATTTCCTTGTGTGTTATGAACATAGAAGATGTTTAGGTAGAATAAAACAAAAATTTCAATGAAATAGTTTGATGTGAATAACATTTATTTATTATAATATTAATACAATGTCACATATCAATTAAGATAATTGTTGAACATTGCCATAAGAGCATTTTAAAAAAACATAACTTGACTTGAATCTAATTAGTAATTTTTAATCTGAAATTTTTAATAATCTAGTAATTTTTCGCAAGTTCAATTTCCCTTCAAAACAAATATTGTTTAATTAAAACAATCAAGCACCCTCTGAAGACAACCAAAAAAGATCAATTAACTGCCTAAACAGATGAGTTTTCTTGAGTGGTCTAGCCGAAGCTACTAAAACAACTTTTCAAATGCTTGACAGTCCTGATGGTGAGTGCCTTCACTCTTGAGTTTTGAGAATGGTAATTACCGTAAACCATTTTAAAGGGGAACTCCGGGAATAAAATTTCTATGGATACACCTATACAACAATTAGTTGTTACCCTACTGTCAAACTTTCACAACGTTTGGACAATGATATCATGAATGAAAAAACTTTCCAAAGTAGGCATTCAATCAAAAAGTGGGTCTACTTCTCATATTACACAATGCTAAAGAATATGAAAATTGCAGATTTTGAAAGGGTTGTTTGAAAACCGGGGACACGCCCACCTCAAAATTAAACTCGCCGGGGGACCCGTGCCCCCCTGTCAGGGGCTTTGCCCTGCTGTCGGGGAATTACTGGCGCCGCTACTGATAGTAAGTAACTACAGCAAAAGTAAACATACTTTATTGATTTAATTTATATAAACTAAAACAAACATACATTCACCTTCTTTTGCTCAATTATTACCAATCCCATTGTAAATATAAATAATACAGCATACTGTAAGTAAACACATTTATTGATTTAATTTATATAAACTAACAAAAACATACATTCACCTTCATATGTTGAATTATTACCAACCAATCCCATTGTAAATGTAAAAGTTAACACATTTTGTTGATTTAATATAATGTAATAAAACATACATTCGCTTTTTTGCTCTGTTATTATCAAACAATCCCATTGCAAAAAAGCATATCTATTAAGTGAAAATGTTAATTTGAATTTTTTCTTCTAATTTTGATTTAATTTGTGATTCTATTGTAACCCCATGGGTTACTATTTGAATAGTGGGTTATTATTATCGCAGCGTATTATTATAGATTAGGTTACTAATAGAGTAGAGTCCAACTTGCCTAAGTCAAATCTGAAGTGGCACTAAAAAAAATCAACTTAGAGAAAATTTGACTTATAGATTGATAATTAATGGAAAACACATATCTGCTATACAAAATAAATCAAACTTAGAAATAATTTGACTTAGCAAAGTCGACTTAAGCAAGTTTAAATGTAGTGGGTTACTATTAAAAACTTAACTTAATCAGATAAGTGAATCTCAAGCTCCTCATGTAAGCTAAAAATTTTAATTAACAATGTAAATAGCATAATCATATCGTTCATCTTATATTAGATCACCATTAGATGTATCAATATATAGTAGGGAACAACTATCAGTTTGAGGTATACCAGATCAGACAGTTATCTTTGATATATCACTATATAATCAGTCAAACTTGTTTTAGAAAACTTCTTTAAGTTTGAGATATACCAGGTCTAAGAGAGATATTTGTTTTGTTGCTTTATAACTCTCTAGAGAGTAGGCATGGACACATAGTAATCTTATATTTAATTATATTCTAGAATATGAGCAGTAAAGCAGTAAGACAGATCAGCACCTAACCAATGGAGGGCCAAGCCACAACATTTGAATATTTGAAGAAACTCCATCCTTTGTTTTTCTTTAGACATTAAAGTAGACAGAAAACTATTGGCAAAGACATACTGTATATACTGTAGACAGGTAAATGGAGCTCATTGAAATATTTTGTAACAAGTAATTCCATTTTTTATTTTATTATTTGTTTTATTATTACTGGTTTAAACATTTATATTTTAATTGTCATTATATTTAACCGGTTATTCCAGGAGGGCATGCTAAGGCATCTGTTTACTTTGCCTGTTTTGCCTATCTTATTTTCATTTTCATTGTCAATCACTGTAAACCATCAAAAAATAATGTATTAATCTCAGATATTTAATTATCTTAAGTATACAATGTTATTAAAATATTTATAAATGATAGTGATTTTAATATAAACTAACTGAATCAAACAAACAACACCCTTTTGTCGAGGATAATGGGAATAATACTGATAATAGGTTATTGTATAAAAATTTGTGACAAATTATCAGTTTGTCAGATATCACCAAGGCTGCTAGCTAAAACAATAATACATAAGTTAAAGCCTAAAATTACATTAGTAGGATCTCACACAGGAGTTGATCCAGCATAGCTGGATAGAGGGGGCCCCATGACAAATTTCATACTGAATGTTTGTTTCTAAAAGGTCTGGGGCACTCCTAAGGACAATTTTTCAAAATAGATGCATTTACAATGTATCTGAGAGGCACTGTTCACACGTACTTCATTGTAAAAATTGAGTTTCATGTTTAAATAATATTCTCTCAAGTCAAAAGTTGGGTCAGGTGGACCCCATTGGATTCGCACCTGTCATGTTAAACAGTTGTTCTACCGCCCGTGAAAACTTAATTATGTAAGGATGAGTACAACATTTAATGAATTCAAGTGATGATCATATTTTCATTATTTAATAAGTTACACTTTGATAATTTCTCTAGCATACATACAGCTGGTAGTAATGAGATACACGCCATGTGTAAGGATTCAATATTTTAAAATTAATTACGTCATCACAAATGATATTTTTTTCATAAAATTTTGCAAATTCAATGTTATTTTTATATTTCTTTTTGCTAAATTGTTAAGCATAACATGTGATAAACTTGTAATGTTGACCAGTGATGAAAAAAAAACTCCATATAAAACCTTGCACTAGTTTGAAAATGTTGCTACTTTACCACAAAATAACTAATAAAAGAATAACACAGAAAATGTACACAGAGTTGTTTTGTTCTTTGTAAACAAAAATAGCACCAATGACAACTAAAAACCAGTGCACATTTGAGGAATTTTATTCAGCAAAATACCTTGCATGAGACTTTGCTCAGAATTACTTTTCGCTGCAGACTGCGAGCAAATAATTACGAACATAGAACATTCTTTGCTCTTAACTTTATTTTAGTTGATATGTGCATGCAGAGTTACAGTACTTAGTATTTTGCATAGCTTTGGCGCACACTGCGATCAAAGCGCCATAACAAAAATTATCAAACATGATAGATATTTTACTCACTGCATGGCAAGGTACTTTGCCCACTAACAATTTGACATACACTGCGAGCAAAGTGTCATGTGAGGCTTTCTGTGAGAAAAAATTCCACAAGTGTAAGCTGTGTTTAAAATAACATTACTTGGTGAAATAAAATTCAACTTAACCCTTTCACTGCAGGGTGTTAGTCCCACCTATGTGTGGGACATATTTGTATGGAAAATATTTGATTTTTAAATAAATGTCAAAAAAAACATTGAACGATATTTTTTTAAAGTTATTTTTGTGTGTTAGGGTGGGCAATTTGTTGGCCTATTGTGGGAGGGGACAAAATTTAAAATTTGCATAATGATGATGTCACATGACATCATAGGATCCATTTTTATTTAATTTTTCATCAAATCTGTAAAAAAACTACTTTTTCCTCTTTATAGTATACATTTTGTTACACTGGATCATAATGCAGACACATACTAAGAATACAAATATCAAAAGTTTCAACGATTTTCGTCATTTTATAATAAAGTGGACATAAATAAAGGTTTTCATTAAAATCATGAAAAAACATGAATTTTTCATAAAAATTATAGAGGGCGCATATTGTGGGGAAATACATTTTTTTTTAATTGGAAATTTGTCATGGATGTTATAGAAACTAAAGAGGGAGTGTTTAGCAATAGTCAAGTATGCTAAATTAACGATTTATCATACCCCAGGTAGTACCGGGGGTAGGCCGTTAAGGACATTATATTATCCCCGGTAGTACCGGGAGCACGCAGTGAATGGGTTAAGGTAAGCTGCAAATTTATCAAGGTGCTTTTTTTTCATATTATTACTCCAGCAATTGGAAAATGGCTAAAGACTGGTATCCATAATATTGCTACACCCATTCTGCCATGTGTGGAATTAATGTTAGGGAATGCAGTGTATAGAAATACTCAATGTGGATATGCAAAACACTGCGTACTATGAAAGCCAAATTCAACTTGCCCGATTTGGTCATGATGAATCAAGACGCCTACCAATCGGTGACTGCTGTTGCACAGATATTCCCCATGTGAATGCTGTAATGATGGCTTAGTGATTTTATGAAAAGCAGGATTATGAAGGATCTACATGTGGATATGCAAAGAACTGCATATTTTGAACGCCAAATAGTTAACTTGCCTCATTTCAGTCATGAGGAATTAGGATGCCTACTAATCGACAACTTATGTTGCACAGAGAGATTCCAATGGATAGTGATGGCTTCATGATTTTATGGAAACCAGGCTTATGAAGCGTCTATATAACACCCTTTGGAATCATTCCGAAAATGTTCCTACATTGATAAAGATAAGAAAATCAAATATATTTCAGCTGAAATCATATAAAGTTAAAATAGCTGCTGTATTTTATCACAAAATTATCTAATGCATTTCATTTCTTTGGCCCTTCAATTGTATGAATGTATTAAGCTCATTACCACCTTAATATTATTTAATATACAGTACCCATATATGGCAATATCTCCAAATATGGACATGGTGTGATGTCACCATACAAAATTTGAGAGACTGAGATAACCTTGAGCTTGTAAACATAGTACAATAAAAATTGTAGGTGAAAATATCATACAAAATTAAATAATTAACTGAAAACAACATCACAAAATTAAATATTTAGCTGGAAACAACATACAAAATTAAATATTACTGTTGGTAATGTTCCATTAAACCCATCTTGAAGTAATAGCTACATCGGATCAACATGCAACAAAATGTTTCCAATGTTGGGTTACAATTTCCCTAATTTAAACAGACAATGACAAATAATACTGCCAACTGGGGCGTAGCAGGGATGTAGCTGAAAAAATGGCAGCAATGAAAGGGTGGGTTGTAAAACGATTAATTAAGAGTATTTTTACAATTTAAAGTCTTAGGGTGGGTGGCAAGTTGAAGTTAGGATGGGTGTAATGCCTTAACATAGGCTTTAGAGTGGGCGGAACATTTTTAGTGTGGGCGGCTCCACCTGCCTCCAACCAGCATATTTACATCTCTGGCGTAGGCTGGGCTTTCCCCTCAACAGAACCAAATCAGTTTTAAATATTGGTTTTAAAATATAAATAACTCAGAGAAATATCATGCTGCAGTTACTGCAGTAATTAAGTTACAACAGTATTAGCTCAGTTGCTGAGAGAGAATTACTGAAAACAGCATGTTGGGATGAGACCTTGCATGTCAATGTATTTATCAAAAACGGTGACACTGGTTTACTGCAGAAATTGCAGTAGACTCAATAGCAATAGATTACTGCAGTAACTGCAGTAGAATAATTTTGACATGGTGCTTATCTTCCATTTTCACAAGTTTCACATCCCCAGGCCAACAATGAATCAACAGGCCAAACCAACCCACGCCTACATCATTAAATCTGTATTGCACAAAATACTTTCAACTAACAGATCTTAAATATAGACAAAACAGAGAAACTCAACATTGAGAGATTTGTATAGTTAAATTGTTAGGTTGTTTATCGTTGGCCATTCATAGGCACGGCAAATCGTGACAGAAACATCACAGACTTCTCGATGGTTGCCTTAAGGAACCCAGGAGTTGATGGACGTCTCGCAAATTCTTCGGCTTTCATACGCAATTCTCCCATAATATTTCTGAAATGAGAAAAACTAATGTTAGTTTGATTTACACTTGAATTTACATTATACACTGGATTTCTGTATTTTAACTCTGGCTTGATTGAGCTTTATTATCACCCATTTGATTAAGCAAGTAATTGATCTTTTTGGCGGTTGGAAAAGAAAGATGTCAATTTAAATAAGCCCATGACTTTTATGGCTGGGCTCACTTTAACCATACGCCAATTAGCCATAGTCTAAAACGATTTGAAATTGCTAAAAATAAAAGACCTGCTTTAGCCATTTTGGCTAAGACTTAACCCTTTCAAGTCATAGAGCGTCTCTCCGATGCCATAAAAACCCTGTTTTTGCGTAGGGCGTCTCTCCAACGTCATGAATAATAATGCTTAAAAATCGTTTTGGAAGTATGTTGCCCTCAATTAAAACTTCTGTATTGATGTCACATTATTCGTTCGATATTGCCCATTGATCAAATAGTTTTCAAAATGGCTGTGCTCAGATTCGAAGGTTGTTTTTGTCTGGCAGACAGTGTTTTCTGGACATAGTGGATTTTATTTGGCCCACCTAGAGAAAACTGGTAGTGTTATGGTGTCGTTTTCATTCTATATGACAAGCTAACATTAGGGAACAAAATTTTTTTTAAATTGTTAAATTTGATCAATCAGTAAGTATTCGGCCTAGGCTTATTTTTGTGTGGCCCCTTGACGGCCATGTCAAATTTCAAATTTTTTTTCTTCATAATTTGGAAGCAAAATTGGAGTAGATTTTGACACTCAACAATTCCCGAAATGGCGACTTCCAGGAAAGCAACGGAAGATACGTACGTAGATGAAAAAATAAAAACAAATAAAGGCCACAAAATAAGCATCGATTAATTAATTAATTCACTAAGGAATGTTAAATAATTTTGCACTGTAGTGTTTAGGGTGTAATGTAAAAATGTAAACAACATGACTGAACATGCCATATACCTGCTGAATTGTATTATGCTGTTTTATTGAACTAAACAAAATTGAGTCATCATCATCATCTCCGAAAAGTATAAACAATACTAGTCCGAATATGTCGAGATCAGCCATGTTTACTAAATGTTAATGTTGTCATATTTATATAGCGCTTAAACAATTGTCGATTGTCTCAAAGCGCTTAAAAAGTAGAAGATTAAAGAAAAAAACAAACTACAGCGAACTAAAAAGGTGTGTTTTCAAGAGAGTTTTGAATACTTCAATTGAAGGAGCCTCTCGGATACAAGTTGGAAGATTGTTCCACAGTTTAGGAGCTGCAACTGCAAAGGCCCTGTCTCCATATGTTTTCAGGCAACTAGGTGGAACAAAAAGTATGGATGTACTAGTAGTCGACCTAAGAGATCTCGTACAGACTACAGATATACGTTTAATTAAATTGGAGATATAAGATGGTGTTTGGTCGTTAAGTGATTTATATGCGATTAACATTAGTTTAAAAATAATCCATTGTTTTATTGGAAGCCAGTGGAGTATGTGTAGTATTGGTGTAATGTGAGCATATCTTGAAGTACCAGATACAAGTCGAGCTGCAGTACTATATTTGTTACTCTTGGCATTTGTGTGAGTTTGATACTCGAGTGTAACACAAGTAGGACACTCAAACTCAACCAGAGTGAGCGCAGCATGGGCTATTCTTGGCATCTCAAAGCAAAATAAACAATTCTATACCTTGTGTATGGATTCCTGCGTGATGCATAACGATACACCAAGAAATTGAAATGCATAAAAGGTGATAAAAGACTGCATTTGCCACTGCAATGGAAAGAAACAAGAATATTATCAACAGTTGACATGATATAGTAACAATACAGAAAGTGTACTGTATAGCATTGACCAACTTTATGGCCATTTTCCACTTGACCAATTTAATCAGGCAATTAAAAAAAGGATTACTTCTAATTTGTTTAAATTTGCAGTCAAGCCAAATACTAAAGTATCCAGTTTCTGTAGGTTGAAGTAGATGTGAGTGCGGAACTCCATCCATGTTACCCAAATGGACCGCAATGCAACACACAGTTGCCCCCCCC
>JAOTQE010057996.1:0-19319 GCA_025631205.1 Nesometra sesokonis | reverse complement strand
TCCTATTGAAAGTACACATCAAAGGGGTGCACATTCTTAAATTCACGGCTCATATTTTTGGCCAAAATTCAAATTTTTGGTTGTTAAATTGACAAAAATAAATCTCACTATTTTTGGATCTCCAAACTTGGGAGCTCTGTGATGACCTTAATAGCTGAGTATTCAGCTGTATAGTATGTTAGTGCTGAGTAAGATCTATCCAACATCCGGTGGATACTTGGGATTTAAAGGCATGACTATATTGACAATTGCTGTAAGATGCAATTTCATGTGGTTGTAGATTGGTTCATAGCGAAGATGCACTATTGATTTTTTGTGCATAAATTAGCCCAGTTATTGTATAAGTGCACGGAAATAGTGACCTTGTTATATACAGACCATTATATGAAGATCTAGGATTTTGAATTGAGGGGGAGTGGGAGTGGGGTGCAAAGCTATGTTTGTGAGCCACACTTCATGTACCCAGTATGGTTTTCGAAAACATGGCAAAACTACCAATTTATCACACAGGAAGTTATTGAGAAATAGGCCAATAAGCAATCAACAAAGGAAAGTTTGTCTATTTTTTGTTCTATAACTTTAGTTATAGATATATGATTTTGATAATTGATCCATCATTTTAAAGCTTACAAAAAATTGTAATATGGAGTTCAGTATTAACTCAATTTTTCAATTTTGAGACAATGTGGTGGTTTTGCCGCGACTAAAACCTCAAATGGTCATTTGTGCTAATTTGCTAGGATTTACGCCTTAGGCTCTCTATTTGATGGTCTCGCTGTTGTATTTTGGGAGCATGTGATGTCTTACCTTAAAATGAGTCTCATGGTAGGAAAATCCAAAATGAAAAGATTAAATCTCAGAAAATCTGTGTAAAGGACTTGCATGAAATCTAACCTAAGAAATATTCTGTATAATAATGATGAATAAGTAGTAGAAAAAGTAGTAGAATATCATAGTACTTATAATTGATTAAAACTAAATTTTAAAAAAAATTGACTTCAGACCTATTTTTGGGAAGTATATCAATTTCATCTCACCTACGATTTGACTCATTTTGTGGCGAGGCCTTGCAATAGTCTTATTCAAGACAACTAAGGCCCTACATCAGTTCTCATTACATTACATTATAAGCCTTTTTTCTCAATTTTAGTGGAAGCTTGGCAAGCACCATTATCCTATCAAAATTGATAGCATAAAATCTTATTTATAGCCAAGGAACTCTATTCCTTTCAGACATGACTATAACTACATATTACATAACATTTCAGTATCGTCAAATTTATTTTAATCCAAAAAGAACTTTTCATTGCAAATGACTTTCTTTTTTAATTTGCCGCCAGCCATGAGTAACGCTATAGATATTATTTTCACATTTTATGTTTTGTTTATGAACTTGTAAATTGAGCTTCAAAAGTCACAGATTGAGAAAACCGATTATATAAAAATACATTCATCATTACCCTTTCACTATAATCATGTTCAGATTATCTTCGAATTACAGTTCAACTTTACACTTTCATTTCAAGATTATGGTCAAAATAAATTTATTGATACAATGGTTAAGGATGATTAAAATCTATGGCAATGAACAAATAAAAATATACTGAAATAATTAAAATAATAAAAAAATAAAAACCGCCCTCCTCCTCCTCCTCTGAAATGTTTTCATGGTTGACGCTTAAGAAGTATATTTTTTATTTGGCCTAATAGGTGTTCTTGTATACCTAAAAATGTGGCCGAGCTATAAGGAGGTTAAGTTGCAAAGCTATTCTATACTATGTTCAGATTCACGGCATAAGCGGAGTTTAGCGTAAGCGAGGCGGAAGCTAATATGCGGCGTAACAACCAAAGTGTTCAGACATAAAGTGTAGCTAAAGTCATAAGCAATTTTAAAATTGCCACCAGCGGGTTTTTCTATGATTAGTGATCCGTAATGGATTGGCCAATGCAGACCGATTGGAAATTGTGATTACTCAATGCATAACACAAGGACAAAACCATTCAGGTGTACGAGGCGTAACTCCATAGCTTACGCTAAACCGGGGTTTGCAGGAAGCACAAGTTACGCTCTGGATTATGGACTTGCGCTAATCACAGGCTAGTTCAGACACAAATAATCGTACGCTGCGTACATTACGCTCCGCTTAATCGTTGAGTCTGAACATACCCTTAATTAATTTCAGAAACAGACATACTATTACATTAACAATTTTTAGAAATATCATGAAGAAATGCTCTAAAGCATAATTTAAAATTAACCAGCTTATTCATGACATTACTGACTTACTTTTATCATTGTTGCATAAAAGCTGTAATTTTGTGGATAAATTTTTCATTCCTGACGATGACATAAATTTTAGGAAAAAAGAAACACAAAATGTTGAAAATTTCAGTTGAGGTAACCGCCTCATCTGCCTCATGCCCAGAACATGAAAGCTTTGAGTATATATTATGTTTTCTTTGATTTGCTTCTAAAATTTTGTTCTGTTATTAACTGAAGTTGGTGCAGCACGTAAAATTCATTCAGTTCATTTTTTCCTTCAGGACTATAAATATTTTAAAAAAAACAATCAAGCACCATCTAATTTTTTTAAATCAAAATAAAAATCAATTACTTGGTTTAGTTATGCACAATTAGACAAATAGTTCTAGAAATGCAGTTAGCCAGGGCTAATAAAATAGATTTATAATAATTCTAAGTTTAAATTTTGGACAAACAAATAAAATTTTCTGACCTGACTGACAGTTTCGGACACCTTGTCCGGTGTCCTTCTTCAGAGTGACGGCTCTGTTAAGCAATCCGATCAACGGTAGGTGGCGGTCATCTACAGACGACCATAGACAGAGCAGATGATGAAACCCCCAGACGCATCAAGGAGGCCATATGGATCAGACGTAGAGGAGACAATGACCATGAACAGAGATGAAGGGGCCCACTTACTAAGTCACGTGTAGGACCCTGTGGTTAGACAACCGCCACCTACCAGTGATCGGGTTGAGAAATTTTATATATTACTGTTATAAATTGTTTGAAATTTCTCCTGGTGATCTGGTTGCTTAACAACAGAGCCATCACTCTGAAGTAGGAACTTAGAATTATCTTATCTTCAAACCAGATGAACATTTTCAATTAGATTTAGAATAGATTTTTTAATGCAATAGGTTTTTAGTGAGAAATTCTCTAGTTTGATATTTTTCCCTAGAGATCTTTTGATACCAACCTTTGCTCTTTGAATTCTTCAGAGTGTGATTGTGTTAATCTTACCATCTGCCCCAATACTCTGAACACAATATGATTTACTGTAATAAATTACTTATATTTCCCCATGAGACCTTTCATAATTTGCTTTTGGAGATCTACAATGAGTTATTGTATACTACCTGAAATTACATGTATAGTACTTTTAACACCCTAACCACAATGCTTCATGGTTTAATCATTTTTGCTAAATGTTTCCTTCTGTTACTTTGGAAGTTCTGAAGTCTTACTTTTGTCTTTAATGATTCCAAACTACACGGGGATGTAGCTAGAAAATCCAAAGGTGGGCTGGCAACATTGTATAGGTGTGTGGTATGATGGCTAAAAACGGTTTTTTATCTTTTTCATAGGCTTATGATGGGTGGAAAGTTGAAATTAGGATGGTTGGAAGGTCTTAAAATAAGCTGGGGTGGGTGGAAAATTTTTAGGGTGGGTGACCTCGCCCACCTTCGCCCTACATAATTACATCCCTGACTACAGTATCTATAACCACGGACTCCATGCTATACCCTTCTTTACTCCATGGCATACCTCAACACTAAATATAGTAATAACAGTCTAAAGCCCCTTTCACACAGAAATATCGCAATGTTACCATAACCTTGCCGGCATTATTGCCAGTCTAAATCGTTTCTCACAGGAGGTCAAATTCCGGTTGTATGACTGTTTCCTGTTTGAAATGGTCCAAGCGAAAGGTGTAAAATTGTCTTAGTAAAGGTTCCCAACATTGACCTTTGTTTAGTTATGCTTCGCTGCGAAAGCAGGCATTAAATAATTGAACCAATCATATACATCTGGCTTAAGACAGTGACGGTAATATTCTAGGGTCTGAGGCAGTCTAACGAATGCTGGCACTGTTCGGGCATTGAAGGGGAAGTACCCTTTCACACAAAAGCGAGCATTCGCAAATTACCGCAATATTACTAGTTTACAGTTCTGTGTGAAAGCGTTTAGGTAAAATCAAAGTGGTGTCGCAAGAAATTTGACTTAGTTATATTACTTGACTTAGGCATGTTTAACTGTATTACATTTTTAGAATCGTCCTCAAGGTGATGTGTCACTAGCATATCTGACGATGCTATGTTATTTTTCTTTTAGCCAAACTAGCTAAAGATTGCCGATATTTTTTTAGCAAAACTATAAATTCTTTAGTCAATTTTTTTTAAATGGCTGCAAAATGGACGTTTTTGCGGATTGTCATGTAGCCAATTTGCCGAAAGAAATCATTTTTATTTTAGCCAAATAAGAATTCCAGTAGCCATTGGCGACTTAGCGAATGGGTGGAGTGAGCATAGCATTGTCTTATGGGAGGAGGGCTGGGGGGTTTTTTTTTCATATTTGCTTATTTCAATTGAATTAGATTTATATTGTTTTTAATTATTGAATCACTGACTTTATTTTGACCATAACATTTTGGATAATTACCAAAAAAAGCATTAACAAATACCTAATGATTCCTATGGATTCCATCAACAAACAAGGTAACCTGGAACCTAAACTATGCATTACTACATCTTTGAAAAAAATTTTGGGCACAAACAATCTGAGGAATTCATGGAGGCGGTGATGCTTAACAAGTATATATTTTTTTATAGCTTTATTTAAAGAAGTTTTATCTTTCATATATGTCCCCAACAGTCACAAAATACCTATATTTAACACTTAGAACAAACAACTTTTTGTTTATACCAGGGCTATCAATTCTACAGGATCTTTAACCTATATGAAGTAATGCACTATTTATTATGTTTAATTTATTACTGATGACTCTCTGGTCATGACTTCTTGACTGTTTACGATGGGTTGGGGATCACAACACACTACTAGCTGTTGGCAATTAAGAAATGCATTGAAATGGATTTGTATAGCCCCTTTCACACCGAACAGAAAATCAGGAATATTACAGTCAATTGCCAATATTAAAATTTAGAATGTTTTAATTTTTGAGACTTTGGAAGGAATAGGTTTAATTCCATCACCCCTGAGAGGAGGAAGACACAGGATTACAATGATATCTGCCTGTCTGTCTGATACCAGTGTATTTATCATTCTGTCTACCATTCTGTTTAACAATGTCAGAATCAACCATGGCTTGGTCTTCCTTACGAATATGAATACCAAATGTTTTATTCATCAAGAATTAAATATGGAATTTACAAAACATAATGAAAAGGAAAGTGATGAAAAGGAGTCCTAAGAAACCAACGTGGGTTTGTACAGTGTGGTACCTCTTACTTAACTATGTTTAATTATTTACACTATTTTTATTAATTTGTATAACATAACATTCCCGTTAACAGTAAAACTAAAAATGGCCTAAATACGTTACAAGACGGAAAACACGGTAGAGGTGTGGTAGTACAATGCATAATAAAAATTAATATTTACTTACATTTAACCAGAAATTGTTTAAGGTTACGTTGTGGTCCAACAGAGATAGCATTAAGGCTTGTACAAGTGAGATGTCTCTTTTTCTTAGGTTTAGTGCTCCCCCAGATTACCACATGTATGCTAATTAGAATATTAAAAACATTAAAATATCAAATGTATTGAACAACATAAACTATAACTGAGCAGGCCTAATAAAAAATATTGAATGCTTAGGAAGTACTGACAAATATTGTATGAACTCTGGCAAAATATTCAGTGAGTTTGAAGTATGAGTTCAATGTTTTTCCACAGCATTCCCAATATCAGGCCCGTAGCCAGGAGGGGCTCCTGTGGGGTTCGTACAAACACCCCTTTTTCAGCAAAAAACCCCCCCCCCCTTTGGAAAACGAACCACACCCTACCAATATCAAGCCCTTTTTCCTATTTTTGCATCTGTAATCAGTATTACTGCACTCACACTATTCTAAAATCATCATCCATATCAGTTATATTATAACTAATATGCCATAGCCTATACACACTATTAGAGTGCAAAGAGGCTCCGTTCCACAGCCTCCACAGGGGCATTTCCTCTTGACTCCACCGGGGTCCTTAGGCGAACCCCCCCCCCCCCCACTTTAGGAGTACCTGGTTACGGACCTGTCAGTATTAGTATTATAAAATGTAAATAAATAAGTATATTATTTAACATGTATTCGATGAATTATGATAGGCCTATATTATTTTACATGAATAGTTGATAATCTTACAGTAGTTACAATTTTATAACAAGATATTGTTTTTTCCAAGGTACTCCATTCCATGCATTGATCCACAGAATAAGAAAAATTATAAGATTGATGTCTTACAGTGTTGGCAAGCCTTAGATAAAAATATTAGTGTTTATTTATGCCTGTATAAATACTTATGAAGTTGTTTTTAATACCATGGTTTTGAGAATAGTTGACCTTATTCCATAAAGCTTTATATTTTATATTCTCTCTTTTTACTGGAGACTAAAACTATAAGCTGTTCAGTTCTTTGCAAATTGTGTACACTCAGCAGCATTTATATTATTGCTAATGATGGCGGAACTTTGGTAGGAATATTTCTTCTCAGTGACATTCTATGTATATCACAAGGGTTCTTTGATGAACTACAAGATAGAGCGTAGACAAACAAAACAGTAGTTTAGTTTTCCTGTTATTTGCCTATGGATAGTTTACCAATTAGTACACGGCTTTACTTACTGATTTATGAAAGATTTTGGCCATGGAAGGTCCTGTAAAATTTGAGGAGCTCCCCGGTGTAGGCTTGCCCAAAGACAGTGCTAAAAGGGTAGGACTATAATTTTATTTGCGCAGTCTGTCTATAGCTTGTAATACTCTATAGGCTTAATCGGAAGGAGTTAACATAATCTTCAACTTATAGATAACTCAGTATTAACTTGCATGTACTTGTTGATAGAACTACCATTTACCTTATAACCTATTCAAGTACTTATTATAACTTCCTTCTGGTATTTAAATCAACTGCTTCAACATGTACAACATAAACATATTGTACTTAGCAGAGTTAACTACTCTGTTTACTGCAAACTTTGACTTTTGGAAATGTATAAATTCTACTCTAATGTTAGTATAAATTATTCATATGTTGGTGTTTTGAGCAAACTACTCAATCCACCTCAAACTTTGACTTAGAAAATGTACTGATATCAAGTGATTACTTAAACCCACAAAATTTTATAAACAATCATATTTTAACTTCTGATTTTTCTTTTCATCTCTTTTCAGGTCGAAACAAAGGATAGAACAAATTGAGGAGACTCTGAGGTCATTGCAAGACTACAGTGGACAGGCGGATGACTTTGTGCTCTGGGTCGCTACCATGGAAACTAGACTAGGTTCGATGGATAGCGAAACTTTGCTAGAAGGTTCGCTGGAAGATAAACATGATGTAAAGGATCTGCTGGAACAACATAGGGTAAGTCAATCATGAAAATATTCACAGATGCCAGGCCCGTAACCAGGTACTCGTAAAGGGGGGGTTCACCCAAGGGCCCCGGTGGGGTCAAGGGGAAACGCCCATGTGGGAGGCATGGAGCCTATCTACACTCTAGTAGTGTGTATTTGGCAAATTAGTTATTGTAACTGATATGGATGATTTTAGTGTGAGTGCAGTAATACCAACTACATGTGAAAATAGGAAAAAGGGTTTGATATTGGTAGGGTGAGGTTCGTTTTTTCAAAGGGGGGTTCGCTGAGAAAGAGGGATTCGTATGAACACCCAGGAACCCCCTGGCTACGGGCCTGGATGCCATTTAAAAAAGAACTCACGCTACACCCAAAATAGGTACTTTCATTAATTGCTAACAGTTATGTGTTTTCTTGGGGTTTTTTTCTGAAAGGAGATCACAAATAGATAAGTCAGAGGAACATCTCTATCATTAATATAAACTGACATCTGCAGCTGGTGGAGTTTCTTCTGTATCAGTATGTTTTTAATGGGTCTAATAAAGAATGTTTGGTTTATGAACTTTTTCTGGGATATATACAACTGTATAGAAAATTATACTGGCTCATTTTTACTGTTGATGGATGAATAATGAGCACATATTTTTATTTATTTTTTTTATTTCGTGTCACATCCAACAGCAAGTTAACTCGCCAATTACAGGATGAGAACTATGCCATGCTTTCTAAACCAAGTCTCGTTAAGAGGCTTGGGGAGTGGCGTTGTTAAGTCGTGTGAACCAAGGACCTCGGGATTGGAAGGCAAGCATGCTAACCACCAAGCTACAGCACCACTCCACCTAATTTATAAGGGTAGAAATGACATTATAAATAATTACTATACAGTACCTACAGTAATGCACAATGCCATAAATCAATTAATAGGTGTGCATATCCACAAAAAAGTGCTCATGACACTTGCGAAATCCAACCAAAAATCTACGTTAGATAGACCTTGCCTGAGGGAAAAGACCTAACCCATACGACTATAGAACGCCCAGAGTGACTTCGGTGGTGACTTTAGCATTCAGCTGCATATTCATCTTTCAGCGACCCATTGTATTAGGCCCATTTAGCATAATTTGGAAACTTTTTCATTCAGCGACCCAATATATTTCAGGCCATTCAGCATTAAGCGGTTACTTCAGCATTTTACGACCAAAATACCATTTGTTGTAACCATTTGTTGTCACCAACCCTTCATACTTTGGTGACTATGTAATTCACCTATGATTTTTAGCAGTGTCTGGATACAAAAAAATCTTGTTTTAAATGTAAGCAAAGAATTATTATAATTGTAAATTGTCAGCAAGTTTCTAGAATATCTAGCCTAGTATGAAACGCCCAGGGTGACTTTGGCGGCAAATTTTTGTTCGCTGCAAATAACATTCGGCTGCGACTTTTTCATTAGGCGGCGACTATACCATTTGGCGCAAATAGTCGTTTGTGAGTTTGCCTGTAAACGCAGCGACTATCATTTCGGCGACTTTAGCTTTTGGCGACCAATCAAGATTATATTGATACAAGCGGCTGTCCGTCCAAACCTAGCCTATGCTAGATATTCTAGAAATTGCTGACAACCTACAATTAAAACAAGATTATTTCTGTATCCTGACGCTGGTAAAAATCGTATGTGAATTGTGTAGTCGCCGGAGTGTGAAGGGTCGCCCAATATAACAAATGGTGACCTGGATGGTATTTTGGTCGTAAAATGCTAAACTAACCGTCTAATGCGGAAAGGGCCAAAATTATTAGGTCGCCAAATGAAATAGCCGCCGCATAACGTTAAATGAGGCTAATACAATGGGTCACCGAATGGTAAATGCGCAGCCGAATGATAAAGTCGCCGCCGAAGTCACTCTGGGCGTTCCATAGCCAAGGCTAAGTTTGGACGGACAGCCGCTGGTAATTTATATAATCCTGATTAGTAGCTGAATGCTAAAGTTGCCAAATGGTAGTCGCCATGCTTACTTGCGAACTCGCCGACGAATGCTAGTTTTGCCGAATGGTATAGTTGCCGCCTAATGGAAAAGTCAAAGCCGATGGCTATTTGTGCCGCATGAAAAGTTGCTGCCTAATGGAAAAGTCGAAGCTGTGCTATTTGCGCTGAACAGAATGTTGCTGCCAAAGTCACTCTGGGCATTTCATATGACTGCTTTCCATTTACCAGCAATTATATGTACACAGACTGGCTAGTACATAACTCACAAGTGTTCTCAGTTATATGGAAAATCTATGTAGACAAATTAATCTTAACCATTGAAAGAAACTGAAAAAAAATGCATCTTGAAAGCACTTTTAAAGATAGCGGTCGACAAAATGGATCCTAATTATTTTAGGAGGCCGCCTGTTCCAAAAGTAGGGAGCAACAGCAGCAAAGGATATATCGTCCCATGACAGCATGGAGCTACACTTATCCGGCAATCGTTTACCACCTCGTTATGTCCTTCCATGCATGCATCACACTAGATGCTTACTTTTTTCACATTCCAAAGTCATGTACCAATGTAGAGAACTCTAAACTGAACTGTATGGAAAATCAGATAAATTTGATGATCACAATACACTGAATTAGCAAATGACTTGAATGAGCTGAATCTGAACCTTTGTTTAAAAAACTCAAAATCTTAAAAATTCAGGAAGTACATAAACTTCAAGTTCTTTCATTTATGTTCCAATTTGTTAATGATTTATTACCAACAGCTATATCATTATTTTTTCTACACGTCAAACATCTCATACTTATAAAATAAGAAATCCACATAAATTGTATATTCCTTATGTAAGACCTGAAAAAGTCAATTTTTTATTACATTTTCTGGTCCCACTGAGTGGAATAACTTAGATGAAGTTAATGTTAATTTTCTCACCATTAATGAATTAATGAATTAATTAATTAATTAATTAATTAATTAATTAATTAATTAATTAATTTAAATTAATGAATTTAGAAGACATATGGTTAAATTATTATTTACTTATAAATCATAAAATCATTGTGCTATTAATGTTTCGTTGGTGTAATGTAGTTTTCTGTTTCTGTTTATTTAAGGGTCAATATGAGACAAGTTTTACTTCTTGTTTTGATCCTTGTAGTGGTTGTATTTGTTCAGTATTCTAATTCTATTGTTTCCTATGCAGTATTATGTTACGAAATTGTAACTATTGTAACCATTACTAAATAAATATTGATTGATTGATTCATTCATTCATTCATTCATTGATGTCACAAAAATTTTATCTAATGGGTATAAAATCAAAACAAATCATGAAGTGGCTATCTCTTGACACACGTCAAGTACAAATCTTGTCCAACAATTTGATTGAAATACATATTGAAGTGTAATATTAGTAAACATTTTTCTTTGTCTTAGATTTAGTAATTCCTTTAATTTTGGTAACATTTTATATTAATAGAGCATGCTGGTTACACTAAATAAGTGTTGTTGTATTTAAGTAGTCCTGGTATATTGCTATGTAATTTTAGTCTTGCTGCAAAAAATGAAAAAAACAGTTCCGGTTTCATTTTAAGAAGTTATTATTTATAAAGAAGGAAGATTTCAAATTAAATGATAGGCTTATAGAGTCATTTTCAGCTGGAAAGAATTCCAATGTATGGACTCAGAGATTGGGGAAACGTTTCATTATGTCATAACAAAATGTTTTTTTTTCATTGTCTGTATGCCAAAGTGAAAGTTAGTAGCATCATGGAGGTATGGTAGCATGCTGTGAAATTTACTCATCACTTATAAAAGACATAGTGAGAGCCAATTTAATAAACCAACATCCCACAGTAGGGGGTCAAGTGAGTTTGATTGTGGTTAGGTACATCACCGAATGTATGAATAAACTACATTATCCACACATTAATACAGCAAAGAATCAACTACAAAACCCTCATTTCTGAGATGGTTTGGAGAAGATTTGCTATGCATTTAACAACGTTTGAATTATTTATTTATTTTATTCGTATTTTAATTACTTATTTGTTTTATTTATGTAGTGATATAATTTTGTCAGTACATGCAGTAGGCTTAAAATACAAATTCAATTTAGCCCACAAACAAGGTTCTATGCCTATTTGTTTTATTTTGTGTTTATATTTATTTTTTAAAGATTTCTTTGTTGCGTTATTTATTTGTATTATATATATTCATTTTATTACTTATTTTTTTATTTATATGTTTACTTATTCATTCTCTTGAATCTCTTTCTAAAATGGTTTGGAGAAGATTTACTATGCGTTTAACAAGGAAAACTTTTGCTGAATGGTCATTTGGAGTCCCAGGTCCACTGCCGTGGAATAATCTTCCAATGTCAAAAACTGAAAGTAATTTTTCCTTGGTTCAATTGAGACTTAGAAGCTGTTTCAACAATTTTTTTGTACAATAATATTAATGTACAGTGCTTTTGATAATTTACTAATCTTACTGTAACTCCAGTATGTAGTTACTCCATTTTACATTACTTTTTTCTAGTGTCTTTATTTTGTTGGGTTTTTGTTCCAGCCTTTGGCTGATTCAATGAAAATGCTTGCTTTAGGGGTGCACTTGAACTATTGAACAGATTACAACACTAAGTTGTTAAACATACCACAAACAATTATGCATTGTTAAGCTACCTGTTAAAGCAATTAGCTATTGTTATTGGTTTTTGGTTTTTTGAATATTATATTTTTGCTAGTCTATCAGTGCCAAGTTTTATAGTGCAATGTGTGTACAGGGGCAGATCCAGAAATTTAGTCTGACCGTCGCACGGTCATGTCAAGAAACTGTGGGCCCGGGGTCCTCTTGGGGACCTGTGGTAGGGTTCAGGGTCAAAGGTCCCGGTGGAAGTCAAGTTAAGAAGCCCGTCTACACTAAGATTATTTGATGTTAGGTCGTGAATGTCAGTTCATTAGGCCTCCCCCCCAAAAAAAATATTAGTTTATCACCCCCGCTCGCATTACTTTTGAGGAAATCCCGTTTTTTTACGCAATTGAGGGGCGGATCTAAGATCCAGCAAAAGGAGCAACGCTAAATACAAACTAATTTAGTGTTCAGGCATAGAGAAAAGAATGTCTAGACATCCTAGGCCTAATTTCTAATAATTGTGTCAGTGAGAAGGATTCTGTAAATGCGAAGATCCTATATTGTGAGGTAGGCTGGCCCAAACGCAAGCGAGCTAGGCTATTTAAATTTCTGCACTATGCCATAGCCGAATTTTGTCAGTACACTCTGAGACTACTAGGGTATGTCTCAGGTACAGTGTGGTACGTTTAAATCCACCTAGCCCATAAATAAATACTGTGTTTGTTTACTTATTTGTAACTATTTATTCAAGAATTCATTTTTTATGATTATTTTATGTTTGAATTATTTATTTATTTTATTCGTCTATGTACTTATTTTAGTTATTCATTTGTTTTATTTATGTAGTAGTGTAATTTTGTCAGTACATGCAGTAGGCTTAAAATACAGATTCAATTTAGCCCACAAAAACCCTATTCTTTACGAGAAGGTGTACAGGCCTAATGCAATATTCCTCTTCTTTAAAGGAAACTAAATTATTATTCTTGAACGAAGGTTAAAACTTGAATATAATTTTTATTTTTCAAATTCAGGAAATCTTAAATTATTATACAACCAAACCCTACTCTTTACAGGATGGTGTACAGGCCTAATGCAATATTCGTCTTCCTTAAAGGAAACTAATTTATTATTATTGAACAAAGGTTAAAACGTGAATATAATTTATATTTTTTTAATTCTTGTTTTACCAATTTTTTTTGGCAAAAAACTAGGCTTAATTAATAAAAGAAATAATATTGACAATTGTAAGAAAAACAAACAGATCACGAAAATTATAAAGAACACATAAAGCCATGAGTAATAATCTTTTTTTTTTTAATTATGTGGACTCTGCGGGTCCAGGGGCCGAAGGCCTCGAAAAAAATTCAAAGTTGGTACCAGTCTGCATTATTCATAAGTTTTAATGCTTTGGTGATTTAAGTAATATTTTTTATGGGGCCTTATGTTAAAATTTTCAATATTATATATAGTATATATAGTTTTTATTTATTTTTTTAAATAGGCCTATATATTTGTTGCTCATCTGACCTTCGCCATGGCGGATGGTGCGAAGGTGTGGATTCGCGCCTGGTGTATAAATTTATTTTATTTTATTACAAAGTGCAGTTAGTCATTAATGTAGTCACAATTTAGACTTAATTGTTTTTATTTAATATAAAATAATCACAGATGAGCCCAGCAAAGTCAGCAAAAATTATGAGACTGGGAGGATTTTATTTTTTTTAACCGGCCCTCCAATGATGTAGTGATCTCACGTTGGGGTACTAGATCATCTATCATTATTTTAGACTTACGCAAGTACGACGCAGATGCCAGCGCACCAGCCTGCGGAGAATATTGATCAATGTACAGTAGGCCTATTCCTAGTGTACATCGTTGTGAGCTCGAGAATCATTAAGAAATTCAAAGCATTTCAAGTAAATATAACAGAAAAAACGATTGTTTTTATAGTAAAAATGAAGAAAAACAAAAATCGGGATTTCCCCAAAAAGTGATGAGCGGCGGTGGTGATAAACTAATAATGTTTTTATGGGGCCTAATTTTCTATGCTATTAACAATTTAGACTTTTTTTTTATTGAAACAAATTGGCAGTGGCCACAATTTACAGTAGTGTTTTGTAACATTAGTTTTCTGAGGATTTCTAGTTTCAGAAGTTATCAAAATTCTAAATTTGTTTTAAAATAACATTCAGATGTGTTATGAGGTTTTTAATCATGTTGGAATCATGTTGGAATGTTTGTCAAATCTGGCAGTTTTACTACTGTACATTATGTCCCACATGGTCCTGATCAGGCAATCAAAATATAATTTTATCCTTGACCTTATAAACTTTGACTTCTTTTATCAATTCTATTTTAACTCAAACTATAATAAATGTTTTTTACATCATGTACTTACAGTACGTCTACCCTTAGCCTGTCTCACAGGTCTTAACGGTCGGGTTTATTCACTTTTATTGCTTGATTCCGTTTAAAGTGCTAAAATTGACATCCCATACTCACTTATTTTATTTTAGCCGTAAGGCCTGTTAAAACGATTCCCAAGAAGGAAATGACACATTTTGTCCCTCTGTATTTGGCATGTGGAAGGTTCGAAATAATGCTTACCTACGGTCGACCAACAAAAATGATCCCTTTCCGAGTGAACGATCGAAAAGCCTAAGCACCATTTGAGAGACTACCAAACAACAAAATATACCTGAAAAGTATTCTCACCACAAATGTAATTTTGAACTATTCTAATAAAAAAAACTCAGTTCTTATTTCTCGTGCAGTTGCAATCTTCCATCGCGTCGCCTAGGCCTAGGGATTCTTTTCTCCATGGGTAGACCCAAATCCATCCGCGCATAAAGGCCTTCGTTGGTAATGCCAAACTTTTATTAGAGAGAGTGGATGCAATTTGGAATCACATGATTTTTTAAAATCAATAAAGCGTGACGATTTACACCCGTCTAACGGGTGTAAATCGTCACGCTTGAATTGTTATATCAGGCCTTACGGCTAAACTAAAATAATTGAGTATGGGAAGTCAATAATGCCTTAAACGGATCTAGGAATAAAAGTGAATAAACCCAACCTTAAGGCCTGTGAGACAGGCTAATATACCCTAAAAGAATGGGCAATATATCAGGAAAACCTACTATCCACGACCCATGACCTTTCATCATAATTCATTCACCAGTCTATAGTCAGTGTATAGGTTATGTTGAGGTTGTGTCAATGGCAAAACTTGTGGTTGTGTAGTAACAGTTTTAGGCCTTGAGCTAAGATCTCAGGAATGTTAAAGCCTAATTATTACAGTGTACTTACTTTCTTCCTTGTTGATGGGTAGCGACCTACCACCTCCATGCTAGCAGCAGTGTTCCACGCCACAATTGCCTTGTTACATATTAATCAGGACTGTACAAGTGTAGGTTGGAGGTAGCCTGGGGAGAAATGAATTTGATCCTGTACTTTTCAGAAATTCAACCTGGCATATTTTATTTGGTGTGGATTTAAGAGGTTCCTCAGTTTTGTTTACGTCTGTTCAAGTAATACTGAATCTATGTAAATCATTGGACTTATTTTTGGACAAAACATTACATCTTTAAATTGTTTGTTGGATTCTTACTGTTACTTAGTGTTATTGTTCTTAAGCTTGAAAAGCTTGAAATAAGGAATATTTTTTGGACCACAATATTTGCAATATGACGGAAATACAGCCAATGGATTGGGATTGGGAAGATTTTCACGACACATGGGTGAGTTTTAGACCAACATGAGATCTCCTCTCATGGGCCTACTTTGTGTTTTCAAACACCCAGTAGGTGCCATCAAGCTATACTCTAGAGTGTCTTGTCCATGTCGGCCTATACTTTGTTATAGATACATGTTTTCATGAAAAATATTGATTGCATGTTTTCATAAGTATTAATTTAAATGCTGCATTTGAAATAGTCTTGATTCTGGAGGAACTTTAAATTTCCATTCTGCAAACTTTGGGCTGCAGCCGAAATTAGACCCGCAAAACATTGTGTTTGGGCATTTGGGCCGCAAACCCACTGGGTCGTGAATCATTTTTTGAGGCTGCACAGTCACCTGGGCAATTGAAAAAAAACCTGTAACTAACAGCCAGTTGTAAGTCTGAGAATTAAAATCTGCTTCATAAAGAAAATAAATATAAAGAGCAAAGTGGTTATTTTTTCACACAGTTGATGTATTGTAGCATAGACAATGATTGTAGATCTAGACCTTTGTCATACGTGGCAACATTGACGATAAAAAAAAAGCAGGAGTAGGGTACTTGTGCGAATTTCAGACGATTATACAGCCATCCAATAGTATTACAACTCTGCGGTCTAGCCCTGAAATGTTACACGTTTCTGTGTAAATGTGTGGCTGGGAAGCCAAATGACCAAAAAATATAGGAAATCTTAAATACCCTACTGTTCAACAGTAGTATAAACATCCTTTATACATATTGATAGTATATCCTCTTCCTTAAATGCAACAAACAGATCTTTATTGAACGAACTTTGAACTACTAATTAAAAGAATTATCCCGACAATTGTAAGAAGTATTCTAAGAAATACCATGGGGGTATTACATAAATCCACGATTAATAGAAAATCAAATTGCATCCACGTTGTAAGGCAATCGAGCCAAAAATGTAATTGAGTCTCCAGAACAAAACAGGAGTTTCGACATCTAGGCTATGGCTCGGACCCCCCTTTGCACCCAAAAAAATCATTTCTTTGCACACTATGTGCCTCTAAAAGTGCACCAGAGAGCATCTATAGAGAAGGATTGCCGTCAGTTCTCTGTAAAAATTTGGAAAACTTGACATCAGGCCCCATAATCTAGTTCTGCTGGATCGACGCCTGATTCTTGCACTGTCCCATTTGGATTTGTATGTATAGTGCCCATCCAGTTGTACTCCAACCTTTATGATGATTTATAACTTAGCCCGTGGTCAAATTATTATAATCCTTGTATAAAACCTATTCTGTACAAGATGCTCTTCTGGGCATAATAAGATTCACAATTTAATTAATGTTCAATTATTTATTTTGCTGTTCCAGTTGCGTTTGTTTATCTGTAGTACCTGGAAAGAATTAATGATTCCAGATTGGTCATTTGATATAAAAATAAACATCTCTATGAAAGGTACCTCCATGATTTAATTACCTTCACCTCTACTTAATCCTAGGAGAATAATGTAGTCATGTATATAATGAAAATTTCACTTCTCTTACTGTCCCTTGGGCTTGTTTATGTGTAGCGCCAAGTTTATCATAGTTGTAGTTGTGAAATTCTTATTTTTCAGTCAACCTCTTAAAGGCCATCAATTGCATGAAATTGTTTAATCATCTGCACCATTTTTTCTGGTCATAAGAGAATGATATCATAAAATTATCATACAGATGTAAATGTTGTTTCTTGCAGTGTCCCATTTGGGTTTTGTTTGTCATAATGCCAAGTTGGTTGGTACCTTGATATTCTTAATTTTCTTTTCAGTCAGCCTTCTCATAAACTATATCTCCAAAGACTGAATAATAATCACTTTTATATTAAAGGATTCAGGTTATATTAAATTTGTAGTATTCCTTAATTTGTTCATCATATTCCCAAAGTATTTATTTTTGAATTGGCTGTTTTAGAAGGTACATCTAAAGCTCTACCCGACATGACCTGTATCTCTTTCTATCATAAAATGTCACAAAGTGTTAATTTAACATTAAGAAAAGAATTTGTCTAATGGAGTTGCTTTATGAAATTTGTAGCTTTTTGATGTTCTTTAATTTGTTCATTATGTTCTCAAAGTATTTGTTTTTAAGTTGACCGTTTTATAAGATGTCTGCTATCCAACATGACCTATTTTTTTTAATTTCTAACATCAAAATGCCACAAAATGTTTTTTTTTTATTTATGAAACGAATTGGTTTTAATATACATTATTAAATTTGGAGTATTTTTAAGTTTTTTTATTTGTTTATCATATTTCTGAAGTATGTTTTGTTTTTTAGTTCACTGTTTTACAAAATACAATGTGGCCCAAAAGTTTACCAAAGATTTCAGAAGAAAGGAATTTGTCATAAACATACTGTACCGTACTTCATTAAATTTGAAGTATTTCTATGTTCTTTAATATGTTAATCATTTCCGAAGTATTTGTTTTGAGGTGACTGTTTTACAAGATGCATCTACGGCTCTACCACGCATGACCTGTATCTATTTCTGTCATCAAAATGTTAGCTTAACATTTAAGAAGAAAGGAATTTGTCTTAATATACTTCATTAAATTTGGAGAATTTTGATGTTTAATTTGTTTATCATATTTCCGAACTATTTGTTTTTGAGTTTGCTGTTTTACAAGATATTATGTGGCCACAAAAGTTTACTAAAATTTTCAGATGGAAGGAATTTGTTTTATGAATACTATACTTCATTAAATTTGAATTATTTTGATGTTATTTAATTTGTTTATCATATTTCCAAAGTATTTGTTTTTGATTTTACAAAATGTTAACTCAAGATTTAAGAGTAAAGGAATTTATCTTATGAATATAATTCTTTAAATTTATAGTATTTTGATGTTCATGTTCATTATATTCCCAAAGTATTTGTTTTTGAGTTGGCTGGAATATTTTGGTGTTCTTCCTTAATTTCTTTATCTGTTATGATAAACGATACACGATATGATGTTGCCACAGAAGTTTACCTAAGATTTCAGAAGTAAGGAATTTGTCTAATGAGTAGTAACTTGTTTTCATAGAATTTTGATTACCGAATTCCTCAATGGTTCTACTATTTTCGGTTAATGAGCAACATATCAACTATATATTTGCCATCATTAAGGCCAAAGAAAAAAAATATACTTTTTTAGCTTCACTTCCCCTTCCTGGATTATACCATGAAAATTGGGTAGTAAGCCTAAATATTAAGGCAAAACAAAATCAATTACTAGTTTCACGTCCGGGATAGGAAATTTTATTTTGATGAGGGGCTTTACTATTTGCTATTTACTATTTTTTAAATAGGCAAAACACATGCAGTGTAAGCGGAGCCTAAATATATGGATTCAATAAATGAAGAAAAAACAGCCTTTTACATTCTGTAGTTAT
>JAOTQE010057985.1:0-19319 GCA_025631205.1 Nesometra sesokonis | reverse complement strand
CTTCTAGATGATAAATCCACAGAGAAACGGACCTTCGCTCTCAACGGTCACGAAAGTCCCAAAAATGACCCTACTAAGAGGTGGCGTTCTACATCCAGATCGCTTCACTTTCAGGTCAATGGCTCTTTGCCTTTCAGTTCACAGAAACATGGGTATATGAAAAATGTTTTTAAACTAGGTCTAAAACCTAGGCATATTGACGAAAATAAGACAAAGAATCAGATTTTTTTATTTTCACATAAATGGTCAATAAACGATTATAGCCTAATGGAGGGTTGGAATTCTACACGGAAATTGGTGAATAAAACCATGGAATTTGTCACGCGAAATAAGCATAGCTTGGTTTGAAACTAGCTACTTATATGCATGTTAAAGAATGCAGTCTCAAGGCTGTTTTGCACTGCCATGAGACGAATTGTGTTAATTGTGTTAATAAAAGCATAGAAAATGTAGAAATATTCTAAAAATAATAATAATGGTGTACATTTTCAAATGAGACAAGTCGAAAAATTGAAAATTGAGGTTTTTATGGATTACAAAACATCACATTATTATCTTTAACATGCAAAAAAATCAGTTTCATACGATGTTTCCTTGCGAAGTCATTAACAATCAAAGTTCGAACATTCAAAATGTAAGTTTTGAGAAAACTGCATTTCAAAATTGTTTTCCGTATACATTACCTAAGCAAGGTCATTTTAAATTGCATTTTTAAAACATTTTTGGTCATATATCTAAAAAATTTTTAATATAGTATGAAAGCTGAATGCATGAACTGATAATTTTTAAATAAGATAAAATTTAAAAAAATTGACCATTTTTAAATTTCTGTTTATTGTGAAAAACTAGCATTTTGCAACTTATGTCTCATTTGGCTTGGCTCTGCCACATATACGCACCAGTATCCATCTAGAAGATGCTCATGGTGCTGTGGACCAGATGTTATACCTTCCTATGACTTTCTACTCCCCTAAGGATCACGTCATGTCATGCAGCCAGTACCGGGTTGTAGTTGCGCTACTCAGCTGTCCACGGCATTCATGGACCAGTGCACCGGGGCAACCCCCTACTTGCCTCAAAAGATGTACCGGGTCATTTAAAGTGCACATGTGCTGTTTGTGTACACTTGGCCTACGGTTTATAGTCCTTATCTGAGAGGACTTCTTCCACCACCAAAACCATGGTGCGAGCAGGCCTCGAACCCAAGCTGTTTTTTATGCATGGTTCACAGTTCCCATGCCTAAACCGTTCGGCCATACAAGTCGCACAACCTACCTCATTGTATATCCATAGCTGGTTGCCACCTCCACCATGACATGGGAACTTTATAGGCTCAGCATGTTCACGACCATAGGGGAAGTCCACACACTTCTTCTGCTTGGTTGGTCCTATACGCAAATCATCATGCCACGTGAGGGCAAAATACTATATCAAAAACAAAAACTAGAATGAGTACTAGTATTATATGCAAGGTGTAACCACAAAATTAAAACCTAAAATTGGAGTTATTGGTACATTCTAACAGAACACACTATAAGCCGTAATTTATATTTTAAATGGCATTCATTGGAGAGTAGATCCCAAGATATGAGCATTTGAAATTTCCATGTATGGAAATATGTCGGTTTTGAGAAAATTGCAAATAAAGCAATTTAAATATAAACTATTAAAAGACTATTATTCTCAGAAAATCTCCATGAAGGACACTTTTCTGCAAAAAAAACTGACCTAACATAATATAAGTGCATACTCATTATTGTAAGGACAAGGTCTTACCACAAAATGAGTCTATGGTAGTAAAATCCAATATTGAGTTACTGGTACCTTCTAATAGAACCTAATATTACCTGTGATCTACACTTTAAATGACATTCATTGGGTAAGTAGATCCAAAAATATGAACATTTGAAATTTTCATGTATGGAAACACAGTTATGAGAAAATCGCACAAAAAAATAATCTAAAAAAATAAACAATAAACAAGATTAACAATCTCAGAAAATCTGCATAAAAGACTTTCCAGGATGAAAACGGAGTAAAAAGTATTTTATAATGAAGTTTAAGTACCATAGTACTGATAATTGATATTTGTTCCCAAAGTTTTGACTTCAGACCTATTTTAATGTCAATTTGATTTCACCTACGACGCGACGAAGCCCCAAGAAAAATATTTTTTTTATTGTAGGTTTGTTGGTCAGTTAAGATACATATTTACTTTTTATTAGGCCCTATTATTGGATTTTTTTGTAATCTGATATTATCTACACATATTGGTTATTTTTGTGATAAATTTTTCCCTATTTCAATGCTGAACCTTATAGACCATGGGCCAAGGAAAATATGAACAAAGGAGCATTTTATCTGCTGCCCTCTAAAAACATTACGAACATAATATTCGCAGTTTAGACTCAGAAATTGTGTTTTTTAAACACTTTTAGGTTTTTATAGTAATAAATTGTCACATACGAATATAATAAACTTTAAATAGTTTGTACATAAAATGTCATTTAATAATTTTACACTAAATTATAAATAAAATATTAATAATTGGGTAAAAAAGAAGATTTTATAAGTCCGCAATGGCATTATAACAAGAGAATTATTTTTTTATTTATCACAAATATCTCAAAGGTGTTATAGAAACTAAGAAGGACATGTGTTAGTATAGGCAAACTTTTAAAGAATAAATTCAAAAAAAGGGTTAAGACAGATTCTGAACATACAATAAGTAATGATTGCCAAGTATTAACTAGCAAGGTTGTACACGAGGTACGTTCCCAAACAGTCCCGTAAAGAATCGAGTGGTATTGGGTCTGGACAGTTACGTTCATGATGTCGACAAGACGTATTCAATCATAGAAGCACTGAAGAAGAATGCCTATCCTATGGTGACAGTAGAGACCAGACTTAACTTCGACTTGAGTGATAGGGGAATATAGTTTGAAAGATGTTAATGATAGTTTATACAATGTACATGGTAATATGCGTTGTAGCTATATATTTGTTTGAAAAAAAAAAAATTCAGATTCTGAACATATAATAAGTAATGATTCGTGCACTGATCCAAAACTATACAAGCAAGATCAGTAATCAAATGATATCCGTTCTTTATCGTGCTTCTTTTATACTATTAACATCATCTGCTATGCAAATTTCAAATTTCTGCGACTACGCCTGAGGTGAAAGTCGCCGAGTGTAGTAGCCTGAGGCGTTATTCGCAATTTGCATAACTCCAGAAGCAAAAAATAATATATTGTATACAGTTTTAATAGGGAAGTAAGCATTTAAAAGTGTATTTATAACCATATTTTAATTTAATTTTAATATTAATGTATTACTATTTGATGATTGCTTCATATCTTTTAGATATTTAAAGTGACACTCATACAACGCTGGTCATCAGAAATTATATATGGAAAGAACAAAAGACAAATGTTAACAAACGTGCGAGACAAGACCGACAGACCGACCGATAGACATTTTTTGAAAAGCTGTTTATAGAGATGCTTTCTGCGTCTAAAAATATGAATAAAAAGAATCACTTACTTGTTTACTATTTGATATTGAGGAAGTACCGCAATTCCTTAACTGAAACTCGGATTTTTGACCTGGAGTTAGTGTCAAGCATAGACTTGAATCAGCCTTGGAATGTACCTGAAAAGAGAACCAACAGAAAAAAAACAATTACTAGTACTAGAAATTCTTCATTTGTTATGCTACTTTTGTAAAAGCATAGCCTCTCCACTGTGTACATTATTATCAAAGTTCAACACTTTAAGGGATCATGTCAAAAATACTGTTGCAGTTACTGCAGTAATTAAGCTACAACAGTATTAGGGATCATGTCAAAATTATCCTGCTGCAATTACTGTAGTACTTAAGTTACAACAGTACTGTATTAGTTTATTAGCAAAAAGAGAATTACTGATTAAAACAATGTCGAGAAAAACATACTGGCACTGGATTACTGCATATCCGGACAACTACCCCCCCCCCCCAGACGAGGGGGGTAGTTGTCCAGGGGGTGGTTGTCCTAGGGGATAGTTGTCCGGGGTGATTGTCCGGGGGGTAGTTGTCCTAGTTTCGGATTACTGCAGTAGAAAAATGATGACATGGTCCCTAATTATTCTATATTTTCCTTAAACCAAGCAATTTCCAAAACCATTTCCACATAATAATTAAACATTTTACCTGACTTGAATATTTTAATGGCATATTTTTATAAAATATCAACTTTATATTTATTAAGAAAGTATAATACATTCTCCAACCAGTGAGATACATGCCATCATGACAATATTCCATATTTCACCATGAATTATGTCATCATCATTAATGATGACATAAATAATGAATATATATGAGGTGTCGAGACAAAATTAGTCATGTTGTACGCCAGGTGATTTTGAGATATTCACAAAAATAGGTAGAAAGTCATAATTTTATAAAAATACGATTTTTGTTCTTTTGAGAAATTTATTACTTAATTTTTATAATTACAAACATTCTGTTTATATGTTTATTTACAATAAACCTGTTTTTGAACTACATTTTTTAAAGGCTATTTTTCAAAATCAGTGGAAAAACAGGCAGGAAAACAACAGTTGTTCATCTTTAAAGTCGAATTTCTCCAAGGTGTTTTTTCAGGTGTGTACATTTCAAAATGATTTTTCTTTTGTTATACTGCACTTATGAACCTAATTCAAAAACCAAATTGTAGCTTATAATATCTTTTATCAGAATATAACAATAACTCAATATTTTATTTTTGTACAACATGACTCATTTTGTGGTGAAACCTCACATATATGAAACAAGTATTATGAAATGTTCCTGTCATGATGGCATGAATCTCATTGCTTGGATTATGTATTATACTTTTTTACATTAAAGTTAATTTGTAGACCTTTCGGATTATATTCATCAATTACTATAGTGTGTATTTACAGCAGTTATTTAATCCCATGGTCTATCAATAATCAATAAACAACATAATACTGTACTAAGTGAAAACAATGGCCTGGGCTTGGTCATATCATTTCATAAATGCAAATCACCTGCTAAGATGTTATTTTATAAGTCATTCCAGGTTAATTGTTCCCAAGACTCTGTAAAACATCATTTGACATCATTGACTAGGCATGTACATTTATTTTTTAACGCATAGTCTGTATTATTTTTTTATGCGTTTTAATTAGATCTTCTAGATGTTTCTTAGAAAAATTCTTTTGCCTCTAATATATATCACCACTACATACTCCTTCTTAATGCTGGTGCTGCTTGTTCAAGCACCTTGAGCATTCTAGCAGTGGATACATGTACTCTATTATTATTATTGTTGTTGTTATTGTTAATTATTATTATAATTATTGTTGTTGTTGTCATTATTATTATTGTTGTTGGTTGTGGTTGTTATTATTATTATTATTGTTGATGGTTGTGGTTGTTATTATTATTATTATTATTGTTGTTGGTTGTGGTTGTTGTTATTGTTATTATTACTATTATTTTATTATTATTTATTATTACTATTACTATTATATTTTGTACCTCCCTAGAGGTGCGGTGCGAAAAATGAAATATAAAAAGCCTACCAGCCCCTCAGCTGCATGTTTGGGTTCCACTGGTGGATAGTGCTTAAGGATATCAGGTGCGATCTCCTCCATAAACCATGTGAAGTTATGGCAATTCAGTCGCTTCTTTAGGTTCATCTGATCAGTGATGTCACCAAAATTTACTCCTTTCAGGTACGGCCTACGGTCGTAAAAATACTTCTTCCAATCGTCCATCCAAGTCTCAACGACCCTCATCAAATTCTGTAAGAATAAGGTAAGTTAACTTTACCGATCCACAAGTGGGCCTTCTGCTTGAAATAAATCAGAAAAAGAGAATAATACAGTTTCATATAATTTTAGACACACATACACACACATACTAAAATGTGGCAGAACCAAGCCAAGGGAAGGATAAGTCATACAGCTTAGATTTCTACAACAGACAGACATAGAAAATGGTCACATTTACTTTAAACACAGTTTAACCCTTTCACTGTGTGCCCCTGGTACTACCGGGGATAATAAAATGTCGTTAAACGGCCTTCCCCCGGTACTAAGGGTATAATAAATTGTTATTTTAACATACTTGGCTATTGCTAAACACGCCCTCTTTAATTTTTATACCATCCATGACAAATTTCCAATTTAAAAATAAAATGTACTCGCCAGAATATGCACCCTCTATAGTTTTTATGAAAAATTCATGTTTTTTCCTGATTTTACCGAAAAAGTGTATTTGTGCTTAATTTGTTGCAAACTGATGAAAATCGTTCAAACTTTCGATATTTTTATTCATAGTATGTGTCTGCATTATGATCCAGTGTAAAAAATGTATCCAATAAACATTTATTTGAGAAAAAGTTTTTTTTTTCACAGATTTGATGAAAAATTGAATAAAAATGGATGCCATGATGTCATGTGACGTCATCATTATGCAAATTTCCAAATTTTCTCCTCCTACAGTAGACCAACATCTTGTCCACCTTAACACCCAAAAATAATTTTGAAATAATATTGTTAGTATTTTTTTGACATTTATTTAAAATATCACCTATTGTCCATACAAATATGTCGCACATAGGTGGGATTAACAACCAGCAGTGAAAGGGTTAAACATTCACAGTACATGTACAGTATACTGATAAGTAATTTTAAAATGCCATTTTCTCAAAACTTAATTCCAAATGTTCTAACTTTGATTGTTTATAACCTCGCAAAACTACCCGCTGCTTATTGGGCTCAAATTCTATCCCTAGCTACTAAGTGCTACTCGGTGATCTAGTGGTACAGAGGCCAGGCTAGTTATCTGGAGATTCGAGTCCTACCCAAGAACACCTTGCAAATTTTTTCGCGAGTATTTTCAACTGTACTGAGTATTCGGTACAGTTACACATCAGAGTTGGGCAAAACAAATTATATGTAGTATTATCCCAGACGAAAAAACGTATTATTACAGTTAGAGGTACTTAATTGGCATACAAGTGCTTGAATAATCTTCTTTTTAATTTCCTATCATTGTAATTACCAGTCCTCTCTTGTTAAAATGACCTTCTACTATTCCAATTCTAGTTTTTATCTCAATTAATACATCAGTATAAAATGAAGTAGTAGTCAAAAGAATATTATTATCATCACCAATGCTACAATATTTACAAATTGAGAAAAATGACAACATAAAAATTATAATGAATAATTCATAATGATTATTTATTTGATACTTATTGATTGGAGATTAGATGTCTGCAGCTTCCGTGATTATCCTCTGCTTGCAAGTGTCTCCGCTATACATCATTAACGACAATGTGCATCTCGTGGGAATAGCAGTTGCGTAATTAATGGAGGGTGTCGGTGTGAAGATTGAGTAGTTTTGTTTGTCCATGCATGAATTGTTATAGTAACTGTATCAAGATTCTGAATGGCTGAATAATGTTGTAATACCTTGTTTATAGGATAGGAGGCACTCAGATGCTCGAAACACAACTGGTGCTGGCCAGGGTTACTTTTTTGGTAGTGTAGATTTAGCCCTGGTTGGCAACGAAGGCGTATCCCCATACTACGGTTTGGGTTATAGTTGTTATAGTACAGTTTTTTGTTTTGTTTATACATAGTTTGCTTTCTCCATTTCAAATTATTGATATGATTTTACATCCCAGGACAATTTAAAAAACAGTGTATATTGAGTATGATGAAAAATGTTAGTCATGGTCTCTGGAATATGATGATAAAAAAATAATTCACTTACTCAGAAACAAAAATTGTAGAGACACTACGTTTCAGCTCCTTCCACTAAGGCCCTTGATCACATGAATGATGGAATGCCGTCAGGTGATGCTCAGGTAAAACTCTATCGTAAATCGGGGGGAGCTGCAGGCCTTGGTCGCGGTTGAGGGGAGGCTTGTTGATCTTGATATAAAGCGCCTCCTTGACCGTAAGGAGGTCTCTACAATTTATGTTTTTGAGTAAGTGAATTATTTATTTATCAGTGTATATTGAGTATTGGTTTATTATTATATGTATTGGTTTGTACTACTGAAATGTTATCCTGGTTGAATAAGTTTATATTAGTAATCTGTCAGGGTTTTGTGGTAGAGTCAAGCCAAAGAAGGATAGGTAAAAAAATTGAAACTTAGTTATTATAAATTATGACACTACACATAATTATCTTTACCGTGCAAAAAAAAATTCATACAAAGTTCCTCGCTAAGTTATGAACAATCAAATTTCAAACATTTAGATTGTAATTTCTGATAAATCATTTGAAAATTGCTTAACAGTATACAGTGACTAAGCTGGGTAATTTTAAGTTGCATTTTTTAAACATTTCTAGATAATATATTAAAATGTTTAAGGTAGTATGAAAGCTTAATGTAACAAAACTTTTTATGATGTCACCTCACATTTTTAGGGTGGGTGGCTCTGCCAACCCCTGCCCAGTGTAATTACGTACCTTGCACAGTACATACCTTATTGATGACATTACCACCACCTGGTACAGAATATGACATAAATTTACGATAGACATGGCCAACACGGGAACATGGTACATCCTCCATTTCACCGCCACACATCCAAATCTATAGGTTCAAAAATTTGTTTTTTTATTTCAAAAGGTCCACTAATCAACTTCAAGTAAGAAAGTATAATGCATACTCCAAGCAATGAGATACATGACATCGTGACAAGATTCAATATTTCGACATAAATTATGTCATCATCATTCCTGATGATGACATATTTTATGTCGAAATATTGAATCTTGTCACGATGGCGTGTATCTCATTGCTTGGAGTATGCATTATACTTTCTTAAAGTTTCTTATCCTTATTAAATTGCATCTAATTCTTTCATTTCTGCAGGGATTGTACAAGTGGTAAATCTACATGGGCGACCAAAATCAAGCAAAAAATTATCATCCGAGTTACATTTTGACTTCCCAGTGGAGGCACTAGTTGTGTTACAGGATAGTGTACTAGCGTTTCACAAGAATGGCATGCAAGGAAGAAGCTTCAAAACAAATGAAGTAAGCCCTCTAGAATGTGTTTTTACACATGATTCAACCAAAGATCTTATAATGTAAAGATAGCGCGCTGGCCTATTAATTCCAGCGCGTAATGCCATGGAATTGCGCCCGCTACAAAATAAGGTGTAACAAGCGCAGGTATAAAATATTGCGAATAAAAATGATTTGATTTGATAACACAAACGCATTTATTTAAATACTAATGATATAATATTAGTATCTTTATAAAAACGAGAATAAAACAAACATTTTATAACGCCCCCTACAAAATAAGGAGTAGAATTGAATGTAGGTGGCATACACCATCATTACAGAAATTCAATGAAAAAAATCGGCCAGCGCGCTATCTTTACATTGTAAGATCATTGATTCAACCAAATCCCTAGGCTGGGCTGGGTTATCTGGATTCTGAATGGTTCCAAGAATGAATCTAGCCTGGCATGTAAAAAAAAAAAACTACTGTACTAGATAGTGCACACAATTTTCCCCCTTGAGGGGCCATGAAGGCACAGTAATTATTTTTTTCACTCTGGCTCAATTTTTTTATAAAGGAAAAAACCTTTTAGTAACTACACATGTGTATGAAAGTATAATGTATACTCCAAGCAATGAGATGCACGCCATCGTGACAGGATTCAATATTTAGACGTAAATTATGTCATCATTAATGATAATGACATAATTTATTTCGAAATATTGAATCCTGTCATGATGGCGTGTATCACATTGCTTGGAGTATGCATTATACTTTCTTACTTGAAGTTGATTAGTCGACCTTTCGGATTTCACATGTGTACTGTGTGTGAACAGTGTATTTGGTAACGGTCACTTCTTACCTCATAAGAGACAGATTAATTTGACCTCTCGGACTTTTCAAGTAGTTATGCCATTTGTTTTCATTGTTAATTAAAACAAACTTTTTATACATTTCAACAGAAAAAAAAAACATGTGATAACTGGATTATAACAATGTGAAGGACATTTTAAAACTAATATAAATCATTTAAAAATGCATGCCATATGATTTTTAATGAGTCTTGGTTACATATATATATACTGTAATCGACCAGTCTTTGCTATTGCATGTAAAAGATAAAAAAATTGTACGTCTTTTAAAATATATAAAAAAAAACATACCTTTCAGAACAATTTCTCTGCACTAGATTTCGACTGTGAACAGGTTTCGGCCATATCTCATCGCTGTGATTCACCATGACAATGGCGCCCTCTTTTGATGAAGAAAACTAGAGGCCCCCTATTGAGGGAGGGCTCTGATGAAACTGGAGTAAACTGCTGGCAATTCCAAACTATGGTCTTTGTTTAAACTGGGTTGATGTTGATGTATTTCAATGGCTTCTCTGATGTGGCGTTTCCATTTATCCGGGTGTAGGCTTATGATTTTAAAGCTTTCATCTAGGATAGCATGGTTCTTACCGACAGAGTGTTCCTGGATTGATGTTGCAGGACGAAATCTAGGGTTCCGGTGATCTTTGACCCTAGTAGGCAACTGACGCCCTGTCTCGCCGATGTAAGAGTCAGGACAGTCACCACAGTTTTATTCATATACTACACCACATCTCTCGAATGAAGATGACCTGTCCTTGATCGAAGGCAAAACGGAACGGATAGTGTTAAACGGCTTATAGTAAGATGGAACACCATGTTTCTATATATCGCCACGAGTTTTCTTCATCAAAAGAGGGCGCCATTGTGGTGGTGAATCACAGCCATGAGATATGGCCGAAACCAGTTCACAGTCAAAATCTAGTGCAGAGAAATTATTCCGAAAGGTATCCTTTTTTAATATATTTTAATCATTAAAAATGGAGCACAGAAGTCTTCATAGTGTCATGTACATCTATTAATATTAAAGTTGTGTCTTATTTTTTCAATAGGTGACTCAGGAAATTTGTGACAAATCAAAGATGTTTACATTGCTAGGATCTGAAAGATTGATTATACTAAAGAGTAGTCAGTCGGACAATAACGAAGGAAAGTGCAATGTCTACTTATTGACAGGACACGAGAATACCATGTGAGAAGTGAGAACAAAACTCACATTGTATCATGAGAACTCCAAGTGAGAATCAAGAAATAGCTCGGTGTATTATGAGAACGCCATGCGAAAATCACAAATATCACTGATCATGGTAAAATCCATGCTAGAATCAAGAAATATATAAATCCATTTGAGAATTATCAAGAAAGAAGCTTGATCAGGAGAAAATTTTGAGAAGAGATTTTACTTTATTGATTAATCAGTTGAGTGCATCAGGAGTTCCACATTAGAGCTAAATATACCAGTATATGACAACTTCATGTGAGGAATATCACATATGTGATAAGTCTATTTGAGAATAAATTATCAAGAAATAACTTGCTGTGTATTATGAGAACGTCATGTAAAAATCAAAAAGTATCACTGACAATATCATGAGAATTCCATTTCAGAATCAGTTGTTAAGAAAAATTCAAGGTATACCATGAGAATGACGTGAGAATTGGGAATTATTACTGATAATATCATGAGAAATACATTTTAAAATGAGTCAGGAAGTAACTCAGTATACTATGAGAATGCAGTGTGAGAACCAAGAATAATCTATTATAATATAAGAATCCTATTTCAATTAATGAAATGACTCAATGTGTAGTATGAGAATGCCATGTGAAAATTAGGAATTATCACTGATAATGTCATGAGAATTTCATGATAAATGTCAAAAATAACAACTGTATGAGAATGCCATGTGAGAATCAAGAATTATCACTTAATGATGTCATGAGAACTCAATGTGAGAAACATTTTTCATGAAATTAACTACCAGTATACTGTTAGAACGCCATGTGAGAACAGGAAATATCGCTGATGATATCATGATAATTTCATCAAATGATATATCATCAGGAATTCACAGTGTATCATGATCGCTATACAAGAATTAAGCAGTATACCTGATACTGTATTCTATGCATAAGTCAAAATTATGTGAATACCGTGTGAAGCAATATTATATCTACAGTGTAGAATATCTGGAATCCTCCTCTTGAAAATTCTTGAATCAAGGAATATCTTGTGATGTAATTTAATATCTTACGACAATACTATAAAGCATCTCAAAATACTGTTTCATGTTTATGGTGCATCTGCTGATTTGAAAATTTCACAATACTATGCCTACTGTTGTGTGAGAATTTCTACAATTGATATTAAACTCTGTATTATCTAGCTGTTTCAGCTGGGTGTATTTCTGAATGTAGACATATTGCATTGTGACATTGGTATAGTGTATTACCATTGGCATTGTAATGTTTTTCTCATTTTATGTGATGTTTTATATGCATCGTCTTTGTATGTTTCGCTGTTACATATCTGTTGTGTACTATTGCGATATGAATTGTTCTGATGCATATGGTGTGATTAAAAAGAGTTAAATTGGTCATGTGAATTGCTGAGCTAAATATTACCTTCCGAGTGAATTGACCGTCTGCTGTTCAGGAACATTGCCATGGAGTGTGATTGATGATTTTGTAAATGTTTGCAAATCTTGACGTACTTGCGTAATGAAAGCCATTGTTGCTAAAATGATACTCGGATGTCTTCAGAATTACAGTGTACCCCAACTGCACAAGCCATTAGACTATGATGCACTAGGAGATGTGTTCACTCAAATAGCATTGTTGTACTGACAATTACAGCTGTAAACTGCATCTAAAGAAACAGTGGAAGCCTGCTTTGACAAATAATACACAAGACTGTAGAAAATTGTCTCTAATTTGCATTTAAACTAATCTAGTCAGTAATTATGAAACAGTCCTAACAAGTCACATTGGCAGAAACCAGAAAATGATTATTTTATGAAACAACTCTAGAAGTGGCATTGTATCTTGGTGATTACCTTCCAGTCCCAAGTTCCGAGGTTCATACTTTTTTTAAGACCTAACAGTGCAACTCCCTAAGTGAAGCTTGGAAGCATGCCATAGTTCTTGTCCTATATGTAGTAGGAAAACCTGCTAATGGATGTGTCAAAATTTCTTAAACTTTTTCTTAATATAGGGACACTTGGGTTACTATAAATGATACCAGTACTAAATGATGTTTATAAGTTGCAGGAGAATTATAAACAGATTGAGTTATTTGGAATGAAGCAGAAACTTTAAAAAATAAACACACTGGCTGTCGGCTAGAATGAATTCCCAGATTGAATAGTAGTACAGAACAAATGTTAACCAGATTTTGTTAAAATTATTTATTTAATTAGAGCATTGAAACTTTCAAGATAATTAATTTAACACCACCACCCAGAAACTTAATAGATTTAGGTTTGTCTGTGTGCAAGAAAAAAAGCATGATTGCATAAAAAGCTACTGTAAATATTGTTAAATCACAATTTTAACTTTCTCTATCTATAATAGAATACATTTTTATAACCAAAACAAGATATAAACAATTGTTAATTAATTGAAAATGGCCAAAATAATAATTATAAAATTAATTTACCCCTCTAAAAGTCAAATGAAAATTAGGAACTTGAGAATAGAAATTAGAGTTTTTAAAAATTAATATATTTTATACACTTGAATTGTTTAATTTATAGGTATTTAGCTTGGTTATTTTATGATGGATAACAACTTTAATAACATGGGCCGTGTTTCCGCAGGAAAAAAATTATCCGATAAATTATCGCAATAAAAATTATTCGATAAAAGGGCTGCAGAAATGAGTGTTTAACCCATTTTGACGTAATGAAATTATCTGATAATTATCCAATAATATTCCGATAATTATCCAATAATTGACCTAAATACGATAATTTTGTACCTTTGACACGGAGTCAACCTTGATCTTTCTTTTTCGAGGATTTCGCCGTGGTTCCACCAGGGCGCCATAAAAAAATCACCGGAAGTTATAGTAGACTCACAATGCATTATGGTCTACACTGAGTTTGCGCAGTTGTATTTTTTAAATTGATTTGATTATATGATATTTTATCGGATAATCTAAAATTTCTGCAGAAACACGGTCATTATCATTTATGTAATTCTTGCGTTTTACAATACTGGTGTATTCATTTGGGTTAAGCATGGAGAAAAGGAAGGGCGAAAGTTCACCAGCCTGAAGTATCATCTACAAAATTACATGAAAACAACACGAGATGCGCCACATTCGTACTGTATATCAATATTACCAAAGAATTGTCACCTAAAATACTCTGAAGTATGGTCAACACATGGGAAGCCACAAAATGTTTCTTCCATACATCAAACTTATAAAAGTCTGGCAAAATAACCTTGTACAACTTGGCCATTCAATTCCGTAACCGTGAACCTGCCATCCTCGCCTTCCCATCGTCACTTTTTCATCCTCTGAATTTTGTTGCTCATAATCTTCCCACATTTCATACGTTGTCAGAGCTTTATTGCAAATTCGACTAACTACTTCTTGCTTTCCCTGTGCTTGGTTTGTGGTTTATTTTAAAAATTGTTAATCCATCATATGAAACTTTTAAGGTGGCCGCCAGTTTGGAAATTGTTGACAGTAACCATCGAAAATACACACCTTGGTGCAGTGTAAGTACTGTGAAACGCGAAAATTATGGAATTACTGCCTTGTGCAAGCCTCAGTGTAGTTTAATCTTATTGTTATTCAAAGAAATTAGATGAATTGTAACCTAAATAAGGAAACATATCCAGAATTTAAATAATATTTGGCTATAAAAATTTAAACAAGCAATAATTATAATCAATAATTATAGTAATATCAAGAATAAAATTATAATAAATTAAACAATTGTATTTAGGTGATAAGTCAAGTTTTCATTTTTCCTACTTAAATCATACTTTTAGAATTTGTTTTTATTTAAAAAGTAGCATTGAAGCTTGTTGGAGTTAATATTACAATATAATATATCTGGCATGTTTCGCACTTAATGCACAAGTGTCGTAAATTGGTATATGTTTTGGATGTCCCATGCATACATCACATTTTCTATGGTCACAAACCATTTGCCAAGTCGCCAATGGCTACTGCATTTCCATTTGCCTAAAATAAAAAAAAAATCTTACGCCAAATTGCCTAAATTAAAATCCCCAAAATATTGTCTATTTTGCGGCCATTTTTATCGTTTTCAAAGGTTTGGTTAAAGAATTCATAATTTAGCAAAAAAAAAAGAAAAATCAGCAACTTTTTAGGCAGTGTGGCTAAAAGGAAATTTGCCCTAGCGTGAGTAACATTTTCTCATACAGGTGAATATTTTTTTTTAAGTAGTATAATACAGTACACCAAAATTTCATGAAAATGGAATCCATACACTGTAAATTATGTTACTTTACATGAAAAATTGCTTAAATATAACAAGGTGGTCTCTATATATGGACCCAAAAGATATAAATTAGAGAAAATTACTCTTTTATTGCTAAAATCAGATTGAGTTCATGCCACCTAATGGCATTAGGGGCATTCACACATGCGGAAAAAATCAAGTTTTTGAAAATCGATTATTGCTAGTGTTTTTACTCGTGTGTGAACGCCCTTAGCATTTAAATTTTTTTTTAATGAACTACCAAAAAGTTGGCAGGTATAATATAATAAATGATAAATACCTGATGATTTTTTTTTTCTCTTGAAAGTATTTTTTTTATAACAGTTACATATTGATTTCTTGTATCTATGTATCTATGTATAGAATGTGTGTATATGTATACTGCGTGTGTGTAGAATAAGGTTTACCGAGTAGGCTGTTGGAATGTGGATAGGTTTAACTGATTCATGATGATGACATCATCAGTGACGAAATATTGAATCAAACAGGATAGCATATATATTGGAGTATGCATTACACTTTCCTATCATTAATGGATTTTTTGTTTTTAGTATTATTATTATTTTATTAGTATTGTAATATACTACTATTTTATACTATAATAACGCCAAGCTCATATATTTACCAGCCCCAGGTTCACCAGTAGAGAGCTTGCGCAGGAGGACAGTGAAGTGAGAGGGCGGCATTCTGTGCTTAAACAGACTTAGGCATTGCGCAGGACTAGCCTTATTCCTTAAGCCGGGAACTCACTGCATTGTACAACGGTCGCACGACTAAACCGTCCCCTCCCCGTGTGTGTGTAGTTGCAAGACGCGGTAGCAGTCTTCTACTCATCGGGCGACGGTTTTTTAGTGATTTCCTAGTTGAATCACTAAAAAAAACCTCGGCCGACGAGTAGAAGACTGTCATCGCATCTTGCAACTACACACACGGGGAGCGACATTCATGCGACCGTCGTACAACCCTCACATGAGTGAGTGCCCGGCTTTATATGTAAAAAATGCCATTTTTGAAATTAGAATTATGCAGGGCTATTTAAGAAAATATTTTGTTGGAATATATAGTAGATAGTCAATTTTAATGACGATTAAAATCGGTATGGTCAGTACAAGCTACATACAATTCGTAATTGGCGTCAGGAGGGACAAACTATTATGTGCGCATACAGAAAATTGCGTTGAGGCACAATGGATGTTCCTATGTTAATCATTGCACATGTGCGTTATGCATCTCTTATTCGCACATTACTGTACGTTCGTGTAACGGGTTGTGTCGCTTTGTGTCTCAAATGATTTTATTATCATCTGAGTAGCCTTACCTGCTTGTAGTAATAACAGACGATTTTGACACTATTAAATGCTATTTGCTAAATATTAAGCTGAATTTGAATTCATTAAATAATTTGGGATGAATCCCCAAAACGAAAAAATTTCCAATAATACGTTCAAATATTTTAATGAAATACTTCAGCCCTTATGGTTTAGCTTAGGCTTCACAACACGTTTTATGGTAAAGAAGTACTGTACTTTTAGACTGACTACCTCTGAAAAAAAAAACTCAGTTAACATGGTAGATAATGGTAGTGACAAGGTGGTTAAAGGTAGTTAACACAGTTAAACCTATAAAAACTACCATATCAAGAGACACTACCGAGGATGGTCAGCAATGCTCTTAAGTATAGGAAAATACAGGCATTGTTTAGAATAAACCTTAAGGCATTAATACCATCAATAGGCAGGGTAATTATATACTACCTTACTAGGTAGTTCTCTGTGTTGCTAGGTAGATCTCCCTAGTAATTTAACAAGGTAGATCAACCTAGTCAGAGGGTGTTATATTTTTCAAAGGGTAATAAATTGATTGATGTATATGAACACAAATCATTGAAAACTTCTTTCAAAAATGATTATAATAAAATTATATGCATTATATTTTATCAGTCAGTCAGGTATTGAAACTGGTTTTGGTTTTATGTAGAATTAATTATTAAGTACTCTTATTTTATTAAATAAATTATTCTATTTTCCAACAGCCTTCTCTCTTTTGTACTGCATTGGGCATATATGTAATATATATAATTTGTCCTATCTCGTTGTAAAAATGTACTAAAACAAAAATATAGTTTATGTTGCTAATTTTGCCTGTGTTGCAATTCCGGTCTATTACGTTTTTCAATTATGATTGGTGACGTTGACTTTTGTATTTATATGAAGATGAAAAAATAATGATAATATAAAAATAGTAATATTATTAAATTCATATGTTAACTTTGTATTAATCCTTGCTCGTTTTAGATTGTAAATACAACTAATGTTCATTTTTTTTTACTAATGTGTAGAAATTTATAGTAAATGAACATAAATTCTCTGTTCATTAATTTAATTTGCCTTTATCTACACTTGAAGAGTGATTATAAATTCTACGTTAGTGTTTTCTTAGCTTTTGTGATGTTCTACAATATTTGTCCACAAAGTATATCAAAGTGTAAAGAAGAAACTTTTTATATGTATCTAGAAACATGGAGAAAACAAAGACACTATACTAGGACAAGTAATACTTTCCACAAATGGAAAAAAAATGTCAGGAGAAAAGAAACTCATTATTATTCTTTGATGAATTCATGAGTGATTGTAATTCTAAAATAAAGGTCGTCTTTTGATCTTGTTAGAATAATAAACTTTGTGATTAATTCAAGGTTGACTTGTTCATTGGCTTTTATTTCAGAATAATAAATCTATATAAACAACTCACAAGAGTCGTGAGAGTCGCATGGCCGAACGGTTAAGGCAGGGGAATCGTGAACCATAGCAATAACAACAGTATGGGTTCGAGACCCGCTCGCACCATGGTGCTGGTGGTGGAAAGTCTTCTCGGAGAAGAATAGAAAGACTATTAACCGTAGGCCCAGTGTGTAACACATTTGACACGTGTGCACTATAAAGACCCCAGTACACCTTACGAGACGAGTAGGGGGTTACCCCGATGTAATGGCTCATACATTACCCCTGCTGTGGACTTCACGGGTAATGTATGAGCCATTACCCTGTTGTGGTAAGGGCAAGTACAAGCCAGTACTCGCTGCATGACATGATACTCCCCTTAGGGGAGTAGAAAGTCATATGAATGTGCAACATCTAGTCCACAGCGCCCTGAGACTATTGTATAACGCGCTATATAAATCAAAAACTATTTACTCTATTGTATCATGTATGTATCATTAGGGATGTAATTATGTAGGGTCGAGGTGAATAGTGAAACCCAACCTCAAAACAGTGTTCAATCGACTCTGAAGCTTATCAAACATAAGCTTTAAATTATTTTTTACACTTTACCAGCTATACTTAATGGTTTGCCTTCCACCATTCATCATCATCGGCTGTCCATCGTTTTCGATGTTGACTGATTCGACCCATACATCACAAATACTTACTACTAAAATTAATCACTGCGATAACTATTAGCATTGTTCCCATTTCAATCACTGTATTGCAATTATTACTATCACCATTTTCGTTTCCATTAAGAGTTTGTTTTTCTTTTCTTATTTATTATTATCATCAATATTATTTTAACTATTTGGAAAGTACTATGAATGATTGTTTATCGTTATGGCTTGTGCTTTCTTTCGTGACTTCGCAAACCAAATGTGCTAGCACTGCGAAAGCCACAAACACTACATGTTGGTGCATCAGCTCCAAGCATCCGTTGTTGTTGCCCTGCATTATGTCTTGCAACTCTTTTTTCCTGAGCAGAGTTTCTGCATTTGAATTCAGCCACATCTGTTGCTTGTGTGATCGATATTCGCTATTCACTTCGAGAGGCAGCCAGCATTTCAATACTCTCTGGATGGATCTCACCAGATTTTAGTTGACGTTTCAACGAGTCCTTGTAGCGAAGCAGCGGTCGGCCAACAGACCTGTA
>JAOTQE010057974.1:0-19321 GCA_025631205.1 Nesometra sesokonis | reverse complement strand
TGCACCCCTTACTGTATTACATGCGCCACCTCTAAAATTTACTCCATGAAAGAGAATACAGGCAAAATGCAGACAACATAATACTAACAAGAAATGTAAATTTTGGTAAATCTTTAAGATAGGGCAAAAAGCTGTTTTGAACTTGTCACCTGGTTCAATGATCCAGTAGTTTGAATATAACCAGAGAAACATAATTTTGAAATATTAAAACACATCTTGGAGAAATTCAACTTTAAAGATAAACAATTGTGAATTTCCTTCATGTTTTTTCATTGATTATGAAAAGAAACATTTCTAAAAAGTAGCTCAAAAACATGTTTATTGTAAATAAGCAAACAGCGTGTTTGAATTATGACAAGTTCACTTACTCAGAGACAGAAATTTTTTTTCTCTGAGTAAGTGAATTATTTATTTATCATCATGTTCCAGAGACCATGACTAACATTTTTCATCATGTTTGTAATTATAAAATGTAAATAATATTATAAACTAAAATAAATGATATAACTAAAATATAAACAAAACAAATCTTATTTTATAAAGTTATGATTTTATGCCTATTTTTGTGAATATCTAAAAAATACATGGCGTACACCACAACTCAATTTTTTACGATACCTCACATATGGCAACATAATATGATGTGACCCTCATGGGGAAGAGCAAGTCATCGAGTGTAAAACATCTTGTACATTGCACCATGTATCACTTGATATGATTTTGATTTATTCGATATTGTGACACAAAGGAAACCAACGAAAGTCTGCTGTACTTATTTTGAATAATGGGATCGCTTTCAAAAAAATGACTCCCTTTAACTAGGTAGGTCTAGCATGTTAAATTACTAGGGAGATCTACCTAGAACCACAGAGAAACTACCTAGTAAGGTTATATAATTGCCCTGTCTATTGATGTTGTTATTGATGCCTTATGGTTTATTTTAAATAATGGCTGTATTTTCCTATGTATACTTGAACAGCATTGCTGACCAAATCCTTGGTAGTATCCCCTGATATGGTAGTTTTTATTTATAGGGTTAACCCTGTTAACTACTTATATCTACTTTGTCGCTACCATTATCTACCATGTTAACAGAGTTATATTTTTCAAAGGGATTCTTCTGGTGGTGATTTGCCAGTATACCAGCAGACTATTTTCTATAGAGTGTACCACATGTTTTTATGTGTACATGAGCCATGTTGTAGATAGTACAAACTGCTTGCATCTTATCCAAATTTTTTTTGCAGCTATTCACTTGTATTTCAACTCTCCAGCCCAAACACAAGTAGAGTAGTGATGTATTCAATCGAACCAGGGACCAGCATGTGTCCATGGTTCAGTGCACAGCACAGTGGCTAGCACCAGTTAAGCTAATCAAGCTACATGCATCTCTCAAAATTTATTATGTGCCCTTGAGAAAATGTACATAAATTCTGGTATATCTATTATTATATTCTGTACCAAACATTTTAACTACACTGATTGGTTAAAAGACTGCCATGTGATTAAAAATATCTACTATTCAAGCATACTGACGTCACTTTGCGAAATAGTATTCTATTCCACAAAGTGATGTCACTTTTATTACGTCACTTTACATTACAGTATAGTATTTAGCAAAGTGACGTCACAATTGTGATGTTTACATATTCTCACCATGACAGCCTACAGCAACACATAACAAAACAAATATACATTGCCTAATTTTGGGTTAAAACTATGGGCTTTGTTGTCTCCGAATAGTACTATTAACTTCGCAACTGTGCTCCTCAGTGAATAGTCATCTTTGGATGCACCTCTGCCCATAGTTTTAACCAGAAACTCCAAGCAACTCTCAACAACATTTACAAGTAAACTTTTGATTGTTGTTTACAGGTCTGTCAAACATGATGACTGATGGTGAATTCCTTAGGACCAGTTGCGGATCACCTAACTACGCAGCACCAGAAGTTATTTCTGGAAAGTATGTTAGCAAAGTTAAAAATTTAAAGAACTACCTAATATTTATAAATTCATAGTTTTAAATTGTGCTCCAGAAGACCCCTGGTGGTCTTCCACTTTGAATGTTTTTTTTGGATGGCAGAGTTGTATGATAAGGAAATCCTCGTTTGGAAAAAAATATTCGCCCTGGTTCGTTGATCATTGATTACAATTTATGTATTCTCAGTATCAACTAGAATTTATTTAAGAAAATATTCCTGCCAATCTTTAAATCCCAATAACGCACAAGGTGCATTCAGTTTTTATCCTGGTACAGTCAACTCCGCCTAAGTCGAATCTGTTGGGACCTTAATAAAAAGTTCGACATAAACGAATTTTGACTTGTAAATTTATCAAAAAAAAAAAAATTTTTTTTTAGCGCGACCGAATTAAACCTGCAACTGAAATAATGGTCCGATCTAATTATGGACATTCAGCTTGGTCTCGGCCGCAGATTTATGGTAGCCTAGGCATTGTGACATAGTGATAAACAATGCTATAAAATTTGATTTTTAACATTTTAACTTTCAAATAACTTGCAACGTACGGTACCTCTTGTTTTTCTTAATATCAACTATACCTATTATCAATAGAACATCTGTATGTTTTGATAATCAGTAAAGATAAAAAAACAAGCGATGTAGAGCGCCTCCTATATTGATAACCAATAAGGAATTTTAGTTGTGTGACGTAAAACTGGTTACACTGCAGCGACATCTGTCACATGACATCTCATTCCTGGCGATTTACCGCTGCAAAACATTGTCCTGCGCATTTGTTAACATAGGTTTAGCGATTGTGAGTGGCTAACTTTGTTTGTTGAATCACAGTAAGATGAATATCAACTCGTCCAAACAGGTAGAAAATCGAGGCCAGGAAACCAATGCCTGGGCATAGCCTAGCGATCGGGCTAGCGATTTTTTACAACTTTGATTTTGTGTGTACTGAAATAAATTTTGAAATTCGACTTGTACATACAAAATTACTAAGAATTAAGAATATTTGGACCTAAATATTTCGTCGACATCGACAGATTTCGACTTGTAAAAAATCGACTTTGAGATTTAATTTACATTGTAATGTATAGGAAAAAATTGGGACTTGTTAAAAAAAGAGATCTGTGCGAATATTCGGCATATACGAAGTCGACTTAGGGTGAGTTGACTGTATTTACATACTGTCAACGTATATACAGTCAACTCTCCCAATACCGGACTCTCTGCAAACTGGAATTCACGAAAAACCAGACTTTTTTAAAAGTCCCAAATTTTTCCTATTCCTATTCTATTATCTTTATTCTAAATTCAGAAAACCGGACTTTCCAGAAAACCGGAAAATAATTGCCGGCCCGAGGGTGTCCGGTATTGGTAGAGTTGACTGTATTATGTGGACTTTGTCTGGTTGATTATTCATTCATTTGCATTGCTGCATTTGTAGGTGGGCCTCATCCAGGCCCTGCCTGAGCAGGTTGCATGATTCAATATTGGTTAACCTTAGTTGCACAGATGAGATCCAGGGTTCTGAGACATCACATTTATATTTTGTGTATTTTATATTAGTTTTTTTACAAGGTTTCTTTATATTACAGGTTATATGCAGGTCCTGAGGTTGATGTCTGGAGCTGTGGTGTTGTCCTTTATGCTTTACTTTGTGGTACAGTAAGTACACAATTCTCATAGTTTTTCAACTGATGCCTTCAATCGTAAATCCTACAAACGGAAAATTGAACGGCTGTTTTGAAGGTTAATCCTGAAAATCAATGATTAACAGAATGAATGATAGGAAAACGGTTCGTTTTTGATGATAATTCTAATGCCAAAGTAATTTAAAAATTTGAATTACTAAAGTTAAAGTGAATTCACCTTTTAAGGATTTTGTTAATGATCAAAGGTGCTTGCTAGGGAATATAGTCCATGGCTAGAATTTACAGTACCAGTATTGTGCGGGTAGTGAGTGAGTTGAATGTATACAATTAACTAAGTAATATTTAAAAATTATTATTGGAAATTTCTTCAACTTTGTTATATTTTGATTTTAATTGATCTTGAACTCGTACAATTTTCATTGCGCTCAATGTAATAGGGAGTGGAAGTTTACCCACGAACATAATTTTTATATTAACATTAACATTTTTATAAAGATTTAAAACAGTATTTCAGATATCTTTTTTGGAATAATAATAAACAGGAAAACAGTTTAATAATATGTGTTTTCTATACATACACTTTCTGATTCTCACTTCTTCCAATTTCAATAAATAATTTAAATAATTTAAACAAATATTTTTCGATATTTTCTAAACTATGCATTATTTATGTATGCATAACTCATCAATTTCCATATTGTACTTTAGTATTCATCCCTCTTGAATTGAGTGGTGCTGTAGCTTGGTGGTTAACAAGCTTGCCTTCCAATCCTCAGGTCCTGGGTTTGAAACTGGATGCATACCAATTCCTCCTACAATTTAACAGCGCCATTCCCTAAGCCTCATAATAAGACTATGTTTAGAAAGCATGACATAGATCTTATCCTGTAAGTGCTGAGACACGAAATAAAAAAAAATCACTCTTCTCTTAAAGTTTTTGTATGCTTTGACTTGTTATGACATTGATAAATAGAAAATAAAATACAATTGAGTTGAAATCAGTTTTTTCTTGTTTATTTCACAGCTTCCATTCGATGATGATCACGTTCCAACACTGTTTCGTAAGATCAAAGGCGGCGTGTTTGCGATTCCTGATCATATCTCAAGATCACCTGTGGTTAGTCTCATAACCAGTATGCTTCAAGTTGACCCACTCAAGCGTGCAACCATCAATGAAATTAGGTAAGCATTAGGTTACTGTAAAACCCTTCCTTTTTGTGCCATTAATTTTTGCAAATTTCGCGATAACATGACAATCGCAGAAATTATGGGCATGTGTCAATCTCAAAGATTTCATTTGTCAAAAACAAATGTCGAAACAGGTTTTCCTAATTAATAAAAATGTTATTTTTATAAAAGAAATGGTCTTGCTTCTTGATTAATTTACAATCAGTCACCAATCACAGCAAAAAATAATACAAACAAATAGTAAAATGCATGAATATCATGTGCAGGCCATATACATACCCTGCAAAAGCATTTTGTTTTGTTGCAAACACAACTTAAAAATGTATTTATTTATTTTACCTCATTTATATAACGCCCTTTTCATAGAAGCATGCAATCTCACCAGTTTTTTGACGGATTGCGTATGAAATTTACACAAAAACTAGAGATGATTTTCAACCAACATTCATCGTCTCTTTTTAAATTAGACTCAAGGGTTCCACATATACCCATAAAACAAACCATGGTTAACCATCTAGTGTACATTACTAGGCCTAATGATAGGAGACATTACATGTTTGGCGCGTCAGCTCATTGTTTTAACAGCACAATTCTAACAAGAATAGGTCATAAGTTTTGAATTCCATCAATTTTAAGATTTTAGGTCTGTACATAAGAACACTCTAATTATTTTTTATTTGTTGTTCAGAATATTTTGGGAAAATGTATAAAATATCGTAGAATGTTCACCTTGTAAAATCAATAAAGCACCAATTGGTAATTCCTTACACCAAGTTAACCATCCACACCATCCATGAGATATGTCCTACTATTGGTAGTAATTAGTTGAAGACAGACATTACGCTTTAAGATAAAAATAATTATCGTATATTTTGGTGTATATGTTGCACATTCAGTATGCAATTTTGGTTGCAGAAATTGGTCTGTCTTATATATACACTGATCATAAGATTTCGTAGGCCTAAAATGACAGTAGATCATACAAAGAACCTAAAAATAATCTTAAAATTTACATGGGGTCTAATTTATGCTAATCTGCGACTTATAAACCGAAACATATGGTATGTGCAATCATTTTAGGCATGGACCAGTGTGCGGTTTGCTCTTGTCTTGTCTAAAATTGATTTGTGGATCTTTTAGTTCCTATTGAACTTTTACAATATCATTCCACAGAAACCATGAGTGGTTCAAAGTTGATGTTCCTGAATACTTGTTTCCTAGTAATGCATTAGAAGATAACATCATGGATGCCGATGCCGTCAGAGATGTTTGTGAGGTATGATGTTATTACATTATTTTGTTAGCCTCTCCAAGAGAAAAACTTTGGGGAGGCTATTTATTTCACCGTGTTTTGTGAGGATGCGGTTGTGGTGGATTTGTTGGACAAAGTTTGTCCAACAAAAACCTACTTATTCCTATCATTCTAACTGTTCCCTCCTTATTCACATGTTTGTTTCCTTTATTTTCAAGATGCTTGTAAAAGTGTATAGAGACTTTGTGTTATGCACTCTCTAAATGGCCAACAATACAAAGTACCATCCAAAGGACTTAAAAAAGCTGTTGAAATCCTGTATGAAACATGACTATGTGTGTGTTAAAGAATACATTACACATTTATAAAACATTGTCTCTTGGATTACTTCCCAGTCAGTCTACTGGAAATAAGTTCACTCCAGATGTTTGTGGATTTTCCCTTGTGTGTATCTCATCCCACTGGTAAATCTAACCACTTTTGTTAGTATGAAGCTGTACTTAGTATTTTATTCTTTATTTTTCAGAAATTTTCTGTGAAAGAGCAGGAGGTATACAGTGCAATCTTGTGTGGGGATCCCCATGATCAGTTGCGTATTGCTTATTTTCTGATTGTTGATAACAAAAGAATCATGGATGAAGGTATGTCTATGTCTGCTAATTGTTTCATTGATTTTTTGAGGTAACATGTTGGGTTGAAAAATTGCCTTTTCATACTAAATGTTTTTATTACTTGTAACGTTTATGACATACTGTCGCATATAATTTACATTTGTGAGGTATCGTGACAATAATAATACAATAACTCAATTTTGGTTTTCTGTATAACACAACTCATTTTGTGGTTACAGCTCACATTTGTGCATGAAGACACGACCATGTGTAATGTTTATTTATTTTATTCCTTTTAGCAAATTCTAAGAAAAATAGTAGTAAGAATATGTTACTTTAAGCCATAGATTAATTTGTATGTTCTTCCATATTGTGTAAATTGAACATTTCTTGTCTCTTCTTTATCCATAGCATCAAACTCTGACATTAGGGACTTCTACCTAGCATCAAGTCCCCCACCAAGAGAATCATTTTTGGAAGTTTTAGTGAGTATTTTAAATTGTCAGTAGTGGCATGTTTAATGATAAGTTATCAAAATGCTTGCAAAGTTTTGGCCATTTTAATTTATAAAACTTATGTTTGGCCCATGCATATTAGGGAGTTTATGAAAAAGGCTGGTGAAGTTAGAGGATGGCATTTTGTGTCTAGTGAAGAATGAAAACTTGCACATCGTGGAGAGCTAGTCCTACTTTATACTCTCAACTAAAACACATTATCATACCGAAAGCTTCATTTTTCTTTTAAAAAGCTTATGTTAAAATTATGTATAATGTTTCGAAAATTCAATTTTTTGTTAAAAATTTATAGGATTATTTAAGAATAATATATATCATGTTGCTGTTTACAGTAGATGAGAAATTTTCAACTTTGCCTTTGTCTTAAAGACAGGATGGGACTATGGGGCATGTTAACTGGGAATATGGGCGGGGCTTAACTTGAATGAGGCTGACCATGGCATTTCTGTACACTTGCATAAACTCACTATTTACCCAAAAAGATTCTCATTCACAAGTGTGTCTGAACTGACTGGTAACCAACAAATATTTGTTTAACCCTTGAGCAAGCTTTCTAAAACTTGTGGTTGTCCCATGCATATTTTAATAGCCCACATAAGTATATAGGGAGTGTGCAGCTTACCAACAAATTAATTTGGTTGCCTCTTATGTTTTTAAAACAAGTTTTAAAATAAATAAATGTACGTTATATTTAATAATAAAGATGAATTTAATTTACATTTTTCATTTGTTTTTTGTGTAAATAATTTAACATAACTTATTTTTGTTGTGTGTGTTGGACAATTATAAACTTGCATGTTATAAAACTGTAAAAAATATTGCACAAATTATTTGATTTCTTTAATGAAGTCAACTTTGCATAAGTTGAATTGTTTCCAAGTTGAATTTAATTTTCATGCCAGAATGATGTTTTTCATTAATTAACAAGTTAATTTTTACCATGCCATTTTGAATTCGACTTAGGCAAGTTTGACTGTAGTAACAACCACACACAAGATTTAAAAAAAATAAAATAAGTTGTAAAATTTTTTCTGCAGCAAGTTTTCCATTTCCTTGCAATGTTGATCAAGTAATTCTACTAGCTGTGTTATTATACTTGAGACATGACAAAGTACAAGTCCAAACTTGCCAGAACCATTCCTGCTTGTGTGCTTGGACGAGATGCTGCTGACAAAATAGGACCTGAAGAGTAATCTATAGAATGAAGCCCGTCCCAATGCATTTCATATTTTCACAGAAAAGCATGATATATTTTATACCCTTAATTACTTGTTAATAGTTTTTTTTTTTACATTTTTTTAGGATCCTGAAAAAGAAAAGAAAAGGCACCCTGAAAGGAAGCCTCGTAAGTTGCTCATTGTTGAGAATTGTTTCAAAGAAGTGAATCGAGGAGTACTGTACACCAGCGATGTCTTTTAAAGTCTCATGTTTACATACTCTGTAAATTTTGCATAGAAGTTCAAGATTAAAATCAAAAATGTTATCGAAAAACAAGAGTCAACTTAATACATTGAATGTCTTAAAATTTTATTTGTCCCATGGGAATAATAGAGGGCGCTATAATTTTCAAGTTTAAATTAAAAATTGAAAAGCCTTTAGATATTGCCTTTCAAGAATAGTGGATTTATATTATAATTAACTAACTTGATAATTTATCATACAAGTGAGTGTTACTGTAGCTGCCTGTATGTTATCTTACGTCAGTATGTAATCATCCCCGGTGGCCAGTGCGACCAAGTTAGACAAGTGAACTTGTCCCTGATAGCTAATAATACTAATGTATACTATAAGGCACTTGCACACCTATATGCTAATTTTCTTTAACATGTTGATCCTTATTGATAATAAACAAGTGTGCTAATGTTTTTTTGAAATACACTTGAACAAGTGTGTGCTGATGTTTTATCTTTATATCTAATACACCTGTATGCTAATGATCTTGAGTATGTTTATCCTTGCTGATAATATTTAAATGCATGTATGCTGATGTCCTTCAATAGTTTTATTTTCCCATACACTTGAACACCTGTATGCTAATGATCTTAAATATGTCCTTATTGATAATACTTGAAAACACGTATGCTGATGTTCTTGTTTATCTTTATAACTACTGTAATACACTGCAACATCTGTATGCTAATATTCTTGTACATATTTTCCTTTACAGCTAATACTCTCGAACACCTGGATGCAAAGAATGTAGATCTTCAGCGTCGTGTTGTAACACCTGTGAAACGGTCCAAATGGCACTTAGGTATTCGGTCACAGAGTAAACCACAAGACATAATGGGAGAAGTATACAGAGCCATGAAAACACTTAACTATGTGAGTACAATCAACCTTTATTAGATGAGTGATGCCGTTTCTTTTTCATCTCTGTTGGGTCAAACCTGGATGTGATTGAAAATAATACTTTAATTATCATGAAAATGCTTTAACAGATAAGTGTATGTGGCAGAGTGTGTTGGCGTATGTTATTGGAGCCAATTGAGGACACTTGGTTGAATACACATCTACAAATAGGAGATATACCACGAAACTGGAATATCCCAATTTAAAACTCGCGGCGATAACACAAAATGAGGTTCTCCTATGATTTTAATACGATTTTTTTAATGGTTGAGTATTGTCCACAGTTTACAGGCGTGCATTTGTGAACGATTGTGTAAGATGGGTTTTCGATACACTTGTGTGTTGTGTGTTCTATAACTTTCAATGTTTGCTCCTCGATTGCGTGGCGTGAGACAATATTCTGAGCCCAGTTAATTAAAGACATGCAATATCATTGGTTATTGCTTTTGTAGGGTAGTCCCTGGTTGACATGAAATAAATGCATGTCCCCGTTTGGCATCGAAAATGTGTATGTGCGACTTAAAATATGAAAAGACAGAAGCAGCACACAAGCAACTAGTTATCCTGTGTTCACCGGTACTATAAATTTCATTGCACAGTGGAAATTCAGTGGACCCACATGATTTAATTACCATCATCAACTTTTCATCTTTAAAACTCAACCTTATAAAACACCAATGTGTTCTGCTGGTGTATGTCACCTGTTAACATACTGCTTTCTGTTGACATTCACAACATACTAAGCCTTTGTTCCTGAATTTTTCACAGACAGTACTTTTTTGTTGTTTATCAATTTTTGGATGGCATGTCACAAAATGACTCATTGCGAAAACCAGTTCCTGCTATCAGACGCTTTATGTAACTATTGCAAATTTCTACATTACACCAGTGTTCTTCTAATTTTAAAGGGCAAGTTCACCCAAAAAATGACTATTCATTATATGTTTTAGTTAATCACAAAAAGTGTATTCAGCCCTATTTGAGAATTTTTAGAATATTTTTCTTCTTGAGTTTCATGAATTAAAAAATATATATAAAAAAGTAAACGCTAGATTTCATCCCCATTCTTTTACACACAAAATAGCAAAGTAGGTAATATTTTATTATCAAATAACAATGGCTACGTTACACTGTATAAAACATCAGAAATGAACAATTTTGGTTAAAACACACAAGATAAGTACTTTTCTATATATTTTTAGAATTACCATTGATTTTTCACAATTTATTTTTAATACCCCTCTTTCGGACAATTTGTATGTAAAAGAATAGGAATTCTATCTTGTAATTTGAACTATCCCTCACTTAGCAATTTTCGTCTATTTCACCAATAATTATGATAGGTGAAATGAATCGTAAAAATTCAGAAACAGGGCTGAATATACTTTTTATGATAAACTAAAATATATAAGGAGGATATTTTAATTGGGTGAACACATGTTGTAGCCTTATAAGAGACCAGAAAGTTCAAAATGGGATTGAATGTTTTTACATTAGCATCAACAGAATCATTTAGCAATGCTATTACTGTTGTTATTTCATCATGATCATCATCATCATTGTTTTATTTTCAGGAATGGAAAGTAATAAATCAATTCCATGTGCGTGTGCGTTATCTCAATCCAATATCTAACAACATGGTAAAGATGAGTCTCCAATTATACCAGGTAGATCAAAAGAGCTACTTGCTAGACTTTAAAAGCCTCAGCAATCCACAAGACAGTGGACCATTCAGCAATTATGCAGGTAAATTAATTTCTTTATTTACTATCAAATAAAGGTGTAGTAACAACAAATGAAACTTCACTGGCTTCCAATAAAACAACGGATTATATTTAAACTTACGTTAATCACATATAAATCACTTAACGACCAATCACCATCATATATTTTCAAGTTAATTAAACATAGATCTCTAGTCTGTACGAGATTTCTTAGGTTGACTACTAGTACATATGTACTTTTTGTTCCACCTAGTCGGCTGAAAACATCTGGAGACAGGGCCTTTGCAGTTGCAGCTTCTAAACTATGGAACAATCTTCCCACTTCTGTCCGAGAGGCACCTTCAATTGAAGTGTTCAAAACTCTCTTGAAAATGCACCTTTTTAGTTCGCCATAGTTTGTATTTTTATTTAATTTCCTACTACTTAAATGCTTTGAGACAATTGACGATTGTTAAAGCTCTATATAAATATAACAACAATAACATTTAAACATTTTAACACTAGATTGTAGCTAAATTTGCCATGAGTGCCAAGTCTGCAAATTTTGATTTGATTTTCATTCCTTGTGAGATAACGACAAAAGTCAAATGCCTTCAGTGGCATCCTTCTTGTGGTCATTGGGCAGTACACCGGGATACAACCCTAACCAGAGTGTACTGTGCTCTTTAAACTAATGAGCTATGTTGCACATGAGACCGTGTCTTAATTTTTTATCTCACAGACTTGTTGTGTTTCGACCTCCAAATGAAACGCAAGAAAAGTAGGAATTTATTTGAAATGCCGACTTTTAACGTGCAGTTCTTTACCTTTCGTCGTTATGCAGGTCACAATATTGTCTACCATGTACAGAGATCTACCTAGAAAAAATCTAAATGTGGGTGGAAACATTGTAAGGGTGGGTGGTAATTTGATTAAAAACAATAATGTTACCATATTCATATGCTGAGGGTGGGTGACAGATTAGAATTAGGCTGGGTGGAAGGCCTTAGAATAGGTTTTAGGATGGGTGGAACATTTTTAGGGTCGGTTTCTCCGCCCAGCAAAATTACATCCCTACATCTACGCACATCCGGTTTCTTGATATAACAATCATGGCAAAATTAGGTGACACTGATTTGGGGTTGGATATTACTCAAACATGATTCAATATTACATAATATTGAACCAGTTAAAACAGCATAATTGAATAATAATTATATAATATTGAATGCCTCTGAGGGGGATACCGAAAAATATTGTTCGAGCTGTCAAAGATGAGTTCAATATTTTTTCACAGCGAGTACAATATTTTTTGGTATTTCCCGAAAATAGGTATTCAATATTATAATTATTATTCAAATAGTTTCAAGTTCATATTTGCCAAGGTCTGGCCTAGCCTAGTCCTCCCACTAGCCTAGCCTTAGGCTAAGTCTTCAACATGTAAATTCAAGTCTTCTCTTGCACATATTTGCAATAAACATTAACAACAATTCTTGTAGCTTTATGAGTATTATGTCTATCATTATTACTCAGTATTTCTGCATTATCAACAAAAAAATTGTGCGAAACGCCAAATTTAGATTGTGTTTCTAAGGCCTAGTTGAGCGTTCGTGGTATGCAGCTCACAGTTGTCCTGCCATGTAGGCTACGCACATCCCGATAAACAATCGTCACATAGCAGAATCATGTGACCTTGTGGGGTTGAATATTGCTCGTGCATGGTTTAATATTACATAATATTGATCTGGTTAAAACAACACAATTTAATAATAATAATATTGCCTCTTCCTACTCATGTATTACAGTAATTAATTGTGTTATAGATGCTGATAATGATGCGGACGATATCATCACTCCTGCTACTCCAACTACTGGGGCGCCACTCTCTCCAACAACCAGCATGCATTCTTTCTTTGGTAAGACAAGTGTACATCATACTTTGGAATTCTTTGAGATGTGTGCTAATCTAATAACAACGTTGGCAAGATAAAATTTACAAGGCGAGCCTGATTGTCCGGATAGCGCAACAGTGTTTGACAGGGCTCCAAGCCTAAACGAACATTTGTTTAATGACTGATACAGGGTTAGGAAACAATGTAATTGAAATTTGGACTTCCACCATCATCAGAAAGAGAGCATACACAGGAAAGAAAGAAAGACAAATATAGATTTTTCTTTAAAAAAGAAATGAGTTGGAGACAGGAGTGCACACTAAACTGTTTGTAGATATCCATGGTGATGTATATCACTGGTTTGTAAATCAGAGAAACATCTGGTGCTATACAATATGTAGATTGTATTCAAGTTTTGTCTGAGTTTAAAAAAAAATGTGTGTGTACATGTATATAAAAAGTGAGTAATAGAATATATGTATATATATAGAGAGAGACAGAGATTTATCCCTTTATACATTTATTGGAAACTTTGCAAATCAAACTATAAAGTAGATTTTTGATTAGTTGGTTGACCTTTATTGATGGATCAGTAGATTGCTTCTCACATGATCTCATTAATTGCTTGTAAGTTGAATTTATTGATAGATCAGTTGATTTATCTATTGATTGATTGGTCAGTTAATTGATTGATATAATCAGTTGACCTCATTGATTGCTTGACAGTTAACCTTATTGATAGATCATTTAATTTAGCTGTTGATTGATCAATTGATTAGTTAATTGATTGGTCAGTTAACCTTATTGATTAATCAGTAGATTACTTATCAGTTGACCTCATTGATTGCTTGACAGTTAACCTTATTGAGAGATCATTTGATTTAGCTGTTGATTGATAGGTCAGTTGACCTTATTGATAGATCAGTTGATTTATCTGTTGATTGATTGGTCAGTTAATGGATTGATTAGTTAATTGATTGGTCAGTTGACCTTATTGGTTGATCAGTAGATTGCTTCTCAGTTGACCTCATTGATTGCTTGACAGTTGACCTTATTGATAGATCAGTTGATTTATCTATTGATTGATTGGTCAGTTAATGGATTGATATAGTTAATTGATTGGTCAGTTGACCTTATTGATTAATCGGTACTTATCAGTTGGCCTCATTGATTGCTTGACAGTTGACCTTATTGATAGATCAGTTGATTTATCAATTGATTGATTGGTCAGTTAATTGATTGGTCAGTGGACCTTATTGATTAATCGGTAGATTACTTATCAGTTGACCACATTGATTGCTTGACAGTTGACCTTATTGATAGATCAGTTGATTTATCAATTGATTGATTGGTCAGTGGACCTTATTGATTGATCGGTAGATTACTTATCAGTTGACCTCATTGATAGATAATTTGATTTAGCTGTTAATTGATTAATTGATCAGTTAATTGATTGGTCAGTTAACCTTATTGATTGAGTTAATTGATTGATTAGTTAATTGATCCATCAGTTTAACTTATTGTTTAAGCAGTTAATTGATTTGTCCATATACCTGTTGATAGATCAGGTAATTGATTATTGATCTGATTGGTTGGCCAATTGACTTTATTTATAGATCATTTAATTGCATGTCAGTGGACATTATTGATAGGTCAGATCTGTTGATTGAGCAATTAATGGATTGGTCAGTTGATCTTATTGATTGATCAATTAATGGATTGGTCAGTTGATCTTACTGATTGATCAATTAATGGATTGGTAAGTTGATCTTACTGATTGATCAATTAATTGATTGATCAATTAATGGATTGGTCAGTTGATCTTATTGATTGATCAATTAATGGATTGGTCAGTTGATCTTATTGATTGAGCAATTAATGGATTGGTAAGTTGATCTTATTGATTGATCAATTAATGGATTGGTCAGTTGATCATATTGATTGATTAATTAATGGATTGGTAAGTTGATCTTACTGATTGATCAATTAATGGATTGATCAGTTAATGGATTGGTCATTTGATCTTACTGATTTATCAATTAATGGATTGGTCAGTTGATCCATTAATGGATTGGTTAGTTGATCTTATTTATTGATCAGTTAATGTATTGGTCAATTGATGTTATTGATTGACCAGTTGGATTGGTAACTTGACCTTATTGATTGATAAGTTAATTGATAGATCAGTTAATTGATTGGTAAGTAAATTGACCTGTCAGTTGACCTTATTGAGTTGATGGATTTAATTGATCCTTCAGTTTAACTTATTGATTGTGTTGATGTATTTAATTGATCCGTCAGTTTAACTTATTGATTGAGCAGTTAATTTGTCAGTATACCTGATGATTATTGATTGACCAGTTGGATTGGTAACTTGACCTTATTGATTGATAAGTTAATTGATGGATCAGTTAATTGATTGGTAAGTAAATTGACTGGTCTGTTGACCTTATTGATTGAGTTGATGGATTTAATTGATCCGTCAGTTTAACTTAAAGATTGAGCAGTTAATTTGTCAATATACCTGGTTATTGATCAGTTAATTGATTGGTAAGTAAATTAGCCGGTCAGTTGACCTTATTGATTGAGTTGATGTATTTAATTGATCCATCAGTTTAACTTATTGATGAGCAGTTAATTTGTCAGTGTACCTGATGATTGATCAGTTAATTATTAGTCTGATTGGTTGGTCAGTTGACATTGTTGATTGGCTGATTGGTTAGTTTACTAATTGATTTATTAATTGATTGATAAGTTAAATTGATCTTATCGATTAATTGAACAGTTATTTGCATGGTCTGCTGACCTTATTAATTGATCAATTGATTGTCTGATTGGTTAGTTTACTAATTGATTTATTGATTGATAAGTTGCATTGATCAGTTGGTTGATCTTATTAAGTGAACAGTTAATTGCGTGGTCAGTTGACCTATTGTTTCATTGATTGATTGTACAGTTAATTTATTGGTAAGTTGACATCAATGTTTCATCTGCTGATTGATTGATGGATTGATCAGTTAAGTAAGTAGTCCTTTTGCCTTATTGATCTGATTAATTGATTGGTAACTTAATTAAGTGATTGATTGATTTTTTGATCAGTTGTCTGGTTGATATTTCTATTGTACCAAGAATATGTTTTCTTGTCAACGAATCATGGTAATAAAATATAGTGTATCATAATCATGTCTGGTGCTAGATAAACACATCCAACAATGAATATTAAACATTTATATAGTCTACTTTTTTGCAGTACATTCCATTCTTAATATTATTTAAAAACAATTTATGATTGTTCCGAAATTTATGATTTTTAAATTGTTCTACTGTACTGTTAAAATTTAGTTAAGACTACACAAAATTACAATGTGAAAATTGGTATTTTTAACAAGTGTTTTCTGGTACTGTAAAGAAAGTATAATGACTGGAGAAATAAATAATGGCATGATTAAATATTGATGGGTTAATGAATGACATGATATGAAAGTTGTATTTAGTTTATTGTAATACACTTTAAATAGGTCATTTTTTATTTAAACTTTTATTTTGTTCATAAAAAATTATTCTTTAAGTTTAATATCATGTTAAATATAAATTGCTAGTATTGCCAAATTAAAATATCATGTTACCACCATAATTTGTTAATGGAGTATCAGTTAGCAAATGTTACTTATGTAAGGCTATGTTCAGATTCATGGCTTAAGCAGAGCTTAGTGTAAGCAAGGCGCAAGCTAGTCTGCGACGTAACGGCCAAGGTGTTCTGACTCAAGGCATAGCACAAGTCATAGGCAATTTTAAAATTGCCGCTAGTGAGTTTTTCTATGACAAGTGATCCGTAATTGTTTGGCCAATGCAGACAGATTGCAAATTGTGATTGGACAATGCGTAACACAATGACAAAACCATTCAGGTGTACAAGGCGTAGCTCCGTAGCTTACGCTAAACCGGGGTCTGCAGGAAGCTGAAGTTACGCTCTGGATTAGTGACGTACACTAATCGCCGTCTAGTTCAGACACAAATTATCGTACGCCGCGTACGTTACGCTCCGCTTAATCGTCGAGTCTGAACATACCCTAACAATAGTAATTTTACTGACAGAATTCTAGCTTCTTAACCAATAAAAATCATTAACTGATCTTAATTCTCTTGAATCCGAAAGGCTCACTAATCAACTTTAAGTATGAAAGCATGATGCAAACTCCAAGCACAGAGATATACGCCATTGTGACAGGATTCAATATTTCAACATTAATTATGTTATCAGGACTGAAAGTTTTTCCAGAAAAAATTTCAACTTATTAGCACCAATGCCAAAAGTGCTACCCAATCAGAATTATTAATAAATTAAAATCAGATTTAAACATCTATCATGGAAGTTTAATTCTGATTTTAGTTCAATAATAATTATGTTTGGTTAACACCTTTGGCATTGGTGCTTATAAGTTTAAATTTTGTGGACAAACTTTCACTTCTGATGATGACCTAATTTATGTCGAAATATTGAATCCTGTAAAGATGGCATGTACCTCTGTGCATGAAGTATGTATTATACTTCCTTAATACTCTAGTTTACCAATTATTACACACAAAATGTTCACTTGAAACACTCCCAGCCCACAATAGAAATAAATGTCATGAAATAGTAGAATATGCTGTAATGATATATGATGTGTGTATGTGAATATCTTTTTTTTTGCAAAAACAACTTGACAATTTAAACATCTATAATGGCAGGATAGCCTGTAGTCTCCAGTTATTTTGCTTCATCTCCCGGTCTCCAGGAAATTTTCTCCAGGAATTTAAAATTGTTATGATTATTTCCAGGATTGTTAGTAAAGTAAGAGAACTATTTAGTGATTTTTTAATTTACTAGGTAACTGAATGGTATTTGAAATGCTTATTTGTCAATAATTACATGAAATATAGCAACATTTAAAAGTAAAACCCTTTTTACTTGTAATTATCAAATCATATATGATTTCAGTTTTAGATGCCAGTATACTGTAGTACACAAAACGGCAAAAATCTTATCTCCAGGATTTCTGGTTTTTCCAACTTGGGAGCTCTGCATCTGGCCTTGCTTTTAGGGAACCTAGCATTTGATATTACACTATATTTCACAAGAACAGTAATACTAATTTAATAATATAGCAAACGTTATAAAACAGTTGAGTGTTTATTATTACTGTATTTGTAACAGGAGTATAACAGTGTGTATGTTGTTAGTGATGTTAATGTCATCAGTATTGTTAACAGCTAGGTCCAGTGTACAGTGAATTCAGCATATGAAATTTGGATACTATACTTAAGTAGAAACTGTTTTATCTATTAGTTAAATATAGTACAGACATATACCAGATGTTGAGAATTTTGCTATCTGAACAGTAATCAATAATTAAAGCCATATCCTTGTAGCCAGTCGATAGTTACCTCTGTATTTAACAGAAAATTAGGAGCTGAGCTAATAGCCTATGAAATTTTAGTATTTTAGAAGTATCATTCAAGCCACACACTGTAAATTTTAAACAAGGTACTCAAACCATATCTAAATGCTTTACTGTTGTATTTTTATGTGGTATATAATACAAATATGGGCTGGGTTTTATCGGGGCATAGTCCGAAATATAGGTTGGGCGGGGGTTATCATAGCATGGTTCATAGTATATCATTCAGTGATATGTAGACTACATCTTACCCCTCATTTGTCTCCAGATCACCGTGCGCTATCATTTGAACCTGGCCCATTTTTGTCAATGTTAAATAAATAGCAATTACAACTCTTTAACCCTCTTTAACATTCTCTTTTTGAGGTGGTTTCTTTTGAGAACTCGTTTGAAACGCGACAATGCTGAACGTGGAAGGTAGTGACCTCCTGGCAATATGTGTATTGTTTCCCTGTATCTTTACAGTGCTGTTACAGGCCGCAACACAGTACCAATGGGAGCTTTCGAAACGCGAAGACATGGAACGTGGAACCTGAGAATACTCTACCGGGTGTGCATAAAAAAATTGCCCGTACTTTGACACTGGATATCTTCAAAACCCGTCAGTTTCTAAAAATGTACACATTCAAAGAACATCATGTTCTAAGTATATATTTATATATATGTATATTTAAAACGTAACAGTGGGGAAAATCCGATCAAGATTGATAAAATATAAATCAAATTTCAACTGAAATTAAAT
>JAOTQE010057963.1:0-19329 GCA_025631205.1 Nesometra sesokonis | reverse complement strand
ATATATACACCACATTGTACAAGTTAAAACGACAAGTAAAATACAAATACAAGTACAATTTAAGACATGGAATAGACCTACTTAAAAAAATATTACATTTATAATACTATAATGAACACGGCATTTTTCTAAAAACTTGGGCGTTAAAGAGTTTAATAGACTTGGGAATTAGTGAATTTTTAAAATTGCTGGTACGGGTATAATGGGATCCGAGACGAAGAAGAGAGGGGAGAAAAATTTACTCATGGAAAAGTGGGTGGGTTGGTTGGGAAAGGATACACTTAGTAAAATTGACAGCAGCAGAGTCAAACTTTGACTGAATCTAAATTAGTGATTTGCTCTACTAATAATTTAATTCTGATATTTATCATTTACCAAAAAATAGTAATAATCCAGTGTTCTCCCCAGCATCATATGCAAGAGTCATGGGAAGTATCGAAGTATGCCATGGTTTGGCTGACACATACATAGTATCGAAGTACACCATGGTTTGGGCTGACACAATTTATTTTAATATTTTTAAAAACTAGGAAACATTTAAATGCCACACTGAGACTGTAAAATACAATTTTAAAGCATTATAGGTAACTGTCAACTTACGCATTTTTAAACATCATGGAAGCTGTTTCTTAGCATCATGCAATTATCAAGCATCATGGTAGCATGATTCTTGAAGGGCCTTAGTGTCATCATTAGACATTAATTTTGAATTTTTAACTTATTTTTAGACTTTTCGGAATCAATCAGATGCAGAATCACATTTATTTGACCTTTTTAAAAAAAACCAGTGGAGTATTGCTCTGAAAACATTCAATAATATAAAAATAAAAAAAAAAAATATAATGCAATGTAGACCTACATACATGTATTAAGAAGTTATTTCTTTTACTGTTTTCCCTGTTACTCCACCTATGGACCTTATGGGTCATTTTATTATGTTGTATTTTAACTTTACTCCTTACTTAATTCTACTCAATTTTCCTTTTCCCAAGTTGATGAAATGACAATAAAATAATATCTTACTGTATTGTATCAATGCTTCTAAAACATCGCATAAACTTTGATAACATATTTTCATTTTTTACATTTTTTTTAGTTTTTAAATAGACCTTATACACGGTCTTTGACTTAAGCATACCTTGTACTATATCTGCAAAAGTTTATTGTCAAAAATAAATTGCTTCATTAATAAGATTGAATGTTTAATAAAAGCGTTTAATTTGGTTACCAAATTATCTGAAATGTTTGCAATAACACTGATGATACTAATAATAAATTTTGTCATACATGTTGATTTCTAAAGTTATTTGTTGTAGCGGATATTGGCCCTTGGTGGCATTTAGAGCAATAAAGAAATTTAAATTGAATAGAATTTGACAGACTATATCGTTTTACAATCAAATTTGTATGTTGATTTTTCAGGCTAAATCACTGTTGTTTTCGTGACAAAATACAATTGCAAAAGTTAACCACCGTTCTAAAATTGCATCTTATCTGCTCACTAGATCTCAGGTGTAGATTACTGTACCATTGAACTTTTTTGTTCAATTTGTGATTTCATAAATAATGTTCTTTAAACTTTGTTTAGCTATTTGAATGTTTTTTTAGATTGTAAAATTTGACCAGGATTTAATGAACCTTTCCTAATTTGTTATTGCTTGTTTTGTGGGTTTTATTTTAAATCAATTCTTTGTTCAAAATTAAGTTTCCTAATTATTGTTCACGGAGAAAATCTATAGTTTGATCATTAACTAAGTAAGTATAGACAAATTCATTTTATACAGTGAAGCCTAAAAATGTAACCACTTGTTTGTGTAATAAACAATAAGTTGTGGAGGGGTTTATGCAGTGCTCATGTTTCAAACTTTTTATCAAGATGTTGGTCACTTCTTTTTCCAGATCAAGGCACTGTTTCATCCAATTGTTTGTAGGCAAATTGCTGAGAATAATACTCAGATCCAGAGCAGATCTGGGTCTAAGGTGGGGGAAATGCAGGCCTATTGAACAAGCAGTCTATTATTTCCTGGTCTAGTGGAAATGTCCCTTTAGCCCATCAATATAATATACTGGATTTTACTAAATTTAGTGCGTTTGCAGCTCTGTAGTCATCAAAAATCCAAAAATAAAGTCATCTAAACTTTATCACAATTCACTGTAGCATGCTTTATGAAATATATAATTTTTTATATTACATTCGGATGGGAACTGATTAGGTATAAGTTACTATCATGGTCATCTTAATCATAGGCCTTGATTCTCAATGAAATCAATAAAGACACTGAAATGTCTAATGTCACTGTAATGTATTACTCATGCCTAGATGTAACCTTAAATACTTTTTGACAAATGAAGTATGGTCATCTGACATACCACTTTAAAAATAGCTCTCAAGTACTGTAAGAATATAAAGAAAGAATAGGCCTAAATAAATAACATATGATGCCTCTTCATTCATACTCTAATATTTACTTCATTTCATTTATTTATTTAGCCACATGGTATGGGACTTCTAAAGAGACAAAGCTCTAAGGCTCATAAGCCAGGAGTCCCTGAACCAATGAATAAAAATAAATTAATACTTTTATACTGTTATGCTTATGTTATATTTTTGAATTTTTTGTTTTATTTTTTATTCAAAACTTCCTGATTTACATCCTTTTAAATGTATAATTACCTTAGTGGACTAACTCATGTGTACTTTTCATTCATTTTCTAAACAAACTTACCAGCATTTTAAGTTTATAATTAGGTTAGTGGACCAACTCATGAAACGGTAAAATCCCCTTCTTCCTTCCATTCTTCAGTGTGCAACATGTTTCTTGTAGTCTCAAGTATTTTTGTCAAGTTGTGTCAAGATAGCACAAACACTAAGCATGAGACTATGAAATATTGTTGACTATGATTATAATAAATGCAAATTACTCAGATGTGGTTCTTATTATATACTCACATTGTAAAGTAAACCATGAATTTGAATTACAGTTTGTAATTTTTCTAATAATGGCAATGGTATTATTTTATCTGATATTCTGTTATATATAGTGTTAAGGCACTTTTTGCATTGATGTCATTTTGAAATTTCTTGTAAAAGAACACTTCTTCCTCCAAGATTTGATGACTAGGTTTAGTCCTGTCATCTTTTGAGTAGCCTGATGGCTAACTAGTAAAAATAATTCAAAAAATGCTACCCTGGTAAGCTCAAGGTTAGGACATCCAAACAAACATACTATTTTCTCATTTCTCCTCAAGACAAATTGGCAGCAAATGCTGCCAAAGAAAGAATTGTCCTCACATCAATACTATAATATTTATTTTTCTGTTGATATAAAAATATCTCATAGCTATTCCTCTCTGTCTTGTTTATTGGTGTTTACTGTGTTCTGAGGCACTTTATTTTCTTGTAAGTACAAGCTAAGCAAACATTCTATATTAAGTAACTTCTTAAAGTACTATTGGAATCTTTCAGTACCAGCTGCAGTCTGCATTATTTTTACAAGTCATATTCTACAAAAACAATAAGCTTAAATCAGCAACTCTATTTATATGTTTATGTAGTAAATGCAAACTATAAACTTTAGGATGTTGAGATACAATTTGGATTTATAATAGGGAGATTCGATTGGAGTATGATACACCCAGGCTATACAGCACAACTGAAATTCTGTGAATACTTGTAGGTTATGTTTGCAGTCAGTTCAGTTGATTGTCAGTGTGGTGCGCCACCTATCGTTTGCACTGGACAGGCCGAGATTTGCAGTGTCGAGAAAAAGTTGAAAGGCTGAGCTAGCAGCCAGTGCTCGCCTGTGTATGCTTTGTCGTTACTGCCAATGACTAAAGTAAACAGCAAATCTTAAATATTTTCCCTCGATATTTAGACCATTTTCGTTGAATTCTAGGTATGTCCGCCATATGGAATACACGGTAACACTAGGCCATGCTAGATTGCATTGCACGCCAGCATCTTGCAGCTGCGATGTTGATTCTAAAGTTTGAAATGCTTAGGATTTTGAGAAAAATATCTTTTGATTTTAACATGGCTATTAAAAAAGTACAACAGTAGTATACAACCTTGAGATGGTGATATATTTGTTTTATTTTTTTATACTGTAGTTTTTTTGTATTCACCAGTAGATTTATAGATAAGTCTGGCGTGATTTGACCTGTTTCTTTAGCCGTTTTCTCCCACTTCTCTCTTAAAAACCTCTGTCACAGACAGAACGCTTTGTGATTTATTACTAGGTAGTCTCATACAATTTCACCATATATTGTAGCTTTTTTCAAAATAAATAGATAAATAAATCTACAAGTTTTAAAACTGAACACAAGTTTTTGTAAAAAGAAGACAGTGTGTCTATTTCATCTTGTAAAATAGAAAATAAATATCTCTTCTCTTTTGATTCAGAATAATAAAATAGACCTTCAAAATCATATATTGTGCTACGTAAACCTCAAAACCAAATAGCAACAAAATTCCATATATGAATAAGTTTCTTGTATTCAACCAGAATGTTTTAGTCCCTACTTATTGCAGTATTTAACTTTGAAGTATTATAGTAGAATAAATTCAATTGATTTGAGATTGGACATTGAATAAAATAAATACTATTGTTACAGTAAACAGAGGTAGCAGTGATAAAACTATGTACAATACTTTTATTTGCATTTTAAATTTGGAAATTTAGTTAAACCTCAATTCATTTAATTCAATTTTTGTATTCATCATTCTTTTATACATTACTGTATGTATGCAAGATTTCAAAATGTTTAAGATGAGTAAAATGATACATAAAAAAGCATTTTATCTATTTTTATTATTTTATTATAATATTTTTCAGATATCCCACATGAGAAAATATTCCATTAATTGTTTTGTTGTTATTAGACAAATAAATAATTTTCATACATATTTTTGTTTCGTTTTTAGGCAATTTACTCAAGAGTAGCACGTGTTTGCAAGGTAAGAAAATATTGATGTCTGTATTCCAAATTCCTTTTGTCTGTCTAGGGTGAAGCACCGATCCCTATTCTATCCATCGGTTTGTGCAGTTCACTATCCACCTCTAAATTTCTAGTTTAATTTTGTAAGAGTGAGATTTTTTAAGGTGGTCAATTTGTATCTGGACAGTTTATTATAGCTTATCCAGGTGGATATTTAATGCATGAATGCATGCACTACCAACATCATTTATGATTCTTGTTATTCTAAACAGATGATGTATTTCCCCTCATAATTATCCCTACAAAACAATAAAAAAAACAAACGTTAAAATGGTTTGCATGAGAATTTCTACATGATTGGGTAAATTGTAATATTTGTAATGTAATAATAATACTTGGAAATCCTTATGGGAAAAACAGTCTTGATTGGCTTATGATGAGTGTTTAGTAAATTCTACTTAAGATGATATTTACAATTATGCTTTAATCTTATTTAAATCATTTGGTAAAGATAAGGTTATAGAAGGTGCACTTGTATACTTCATGAGTGTAAATGGGCACCTGGTACCAAATATTATTTGCAACATCATGGAATGGCTTCCAACTGACCGACATTCATCTCATCTAATCTTTCATTTTGTACATTTAATGTGGTGGTGGTAATGTGGGCCTGTTATCACCAAAATGTAGTTTCACCCCCCCCCCCTTACATTAGGGCCGCTGGGTCTGAAATTTACCCCAAAAAATATACATACTGACTGGGCCTAACAATGAGAGGATATGAAAAACCCCCTGCTTTTACATTTATGAAATTCTCTTTTTCATTTCTTTATCATCATCGTCATTTACGTAACTTGTCCAAAACCCTCATAGGATTATGCACATGCTGGCATTTCATCAGATGGTTTATAGTACCACAGATGTAGGTCAGGGTATTTAGATTCACCATATGTAATGTAATGTTTATAAAATATAGCACCAAGTGTAAACTTGCAGGGACAAGTAATTATCTACACATTGAATTTAACTCAAGTTAATGAAGAACAGCAGGACTCAAATTTACAGCACCCAAGCTCTCTCTCTAATAAAAGTCTCATCCACCCTTATGTGTTCTTCAATTGCATCAAAATATTTTCTCTTGCAATGAATTATTCTGGAACTGCTGTGTATATTTGTAAAGGTAAAGCTATGCTTTTAACATGGCTATTCTAATGATGTATACACAACAGGCACTGTTAATGTAGGGAGGCCATAGAGAAAATAAATTAATCAGTCAGGGGTCAGAAACCCGCTTTCTTGATATAGCCACTAGCATTGAAAATAAAATATTTTGATTGGTTCGGCAATTTAGACTGGTCAACACAGCTTTCTATGATGAGTATTTAATTGATGCCATAGTTATTATAAAATAAATGTTGATGAATATTACCTGAACAAACGATTAAATTAATTATGAGGTCAAGAAACAACAGGTATTTTCAGGTCAATTATTACAAAATTATGAAATGGCTTATTAAATGACAGCCATTAAAAATGACCTTAAACAAATACTAGTTTATTCTTTAATGTCAAATATTTTAATCAATATTTTTTGTTAAAGAATTAATGATAATAAACAGGGTCCATTATAAAAATTATAAATGATTCCTGTTAATGCCAGCCATTAAAAATTACCTTAAAATAAGCAAATACGAGTTACTTTATTATATTTCAAATATTCTACTCTATATATCTTTTACCCAAGCTGCTTAATGAACAAATTAATAATATTAGAAAATGATAAATTGCTTTTTGTTATTTAATGACCGTAAAATTAAGTAAATAAAATGATTTTATAATGTATAATATTTTATCACATTTCTTACCAGGCTATACTGATTGAAAACTTCTTATGCTAATCCTAATCTAAATTTACACTTCCTGCAAACCAGAGATATAAGAAATATTATTTTCCATGGGGGACATATTACAGAAAGCTGCCTAAAATTACATCACAAAATCTGGCTAAGTTTATTAAATATCTTAGAATGTTAAGAATGTAAGAATATTTCTATTGCCATGGCATGATATTGTATTAAATGGCAGAAAATAATTTTTTGTTGCATAAATGTTCAACCATATAAAATATCAATAGAATTTCATAATACATAAAAAAAACCTGTGTAAATAAAATAATGTAGTTATATCAAACCTCCATGGTAATATCAACATAGCTTTGTTGTGAAATTCGTATATTTATTGAGTTATTTGAGATGTGTATATGCTGGGCCACTTTTGGAGTATAAGCAGATAGGCATACTTCAAAATTTTTTAGTATTCGTGGCGATTGCTCCTATATATAGAGAAAGCTTATGTAATTGCTTTCATCTGAAATTGCAGTTTTGGTAGTGGATATGGGTGTATGGTTATTTATTGGTATAATAATTTATTAATTATTATTTGCAATAATTGTTCGCTATCAGTTTGATTTAATTAGATCTCACATTAAGGCAAGCATTAATTCTTTAAAAGTATATAATAGGCCTATGAAATAAGGTATAAAAATATGTGAAATATATCAGGGTTTTTTTTATTAAATTTACAATTTTTTTAAATTAAATTTGTAAAGAAATTTGGCATGAATTTTTGGCTATACGTGATGTCAATTTATTCCCAAAGGAACTCAAATTGTCATTATCGATTAAATTTTAAGGGCAATATAATAATCATTGAAAAAAAAATAAATTAAATAAATGTATAACAATAACATGGGTAAATCATTTTTCACAAAATATTCATAATTTGTTTTATTTTGAAATTCTATTTCTAAAGAAATTCAGGAATGATTCTTGCCCATAAAGATGTAAAAAAATGAAATTGTAACATACTGTAAATAAAATGTTTCCCTAAAATTCAACTTTTTTTATTGAAAAAAAAATATGAAAAATTTAGCATTGATTGTGGACTATAAATTATACCATTTTCATCCCATAGGAACTCATTTATCATTTTTGATTAAGGCCAGAATTTATTTATTTAAAAAATAGAATAGGCCTACAATAAATGACTCAAAATAAAACAGATAAAAATAAAATAAATAAAAATAAAAATATATATATTCTAAAGAAATATATCATTGATCATGGACAATAAAGGATATAATTTGGATCCCATAGGAACTCAAATTTTCATTATTGATTAAGGCCAGCATGTTAATTATTTATTTAAAAAATAGAATAGTCATACATTTTAACTTGAAATAAAACAGGTATTAAAAAATTCATATATTCTAAAGAAATTTGGCATTGATTGTGGGCTATAAAGGATATAATTTTGATCCCATAGGAAGCTTATAGGGAAATAGTAGAGATTCTTATCAAACCTATGACTTCATTCAAGCAGATTCATTAAGGTTGTGCAATTAGGACTTTATCCTTTATAATGATAGAACTTGATTAGGTAACAGATGGGGTTAGTCCGTGTTGAAAGACAACAGATAATGTCAACTATTGTTAAATAAAATTTCAATAGGAAACATTTTTGAGGATTTATCCACAAGGCAAGTGCATTTGTAATACCTAATAACAGTTTTTTTATGTTTTAAATTCTATTACCATTATCTGTGTACTACGAAATGTTAATACTCTCATATACATAATAAAATAGGAATAAACCACACAAGAGAATGGAAAGTGTACAGTTGTCTTTGAAACAACCGCAACAATCGAATGGGGATTTTTAGTTCATTACACATTGGCATAGGTTAATCTAACAGAATTTATTATTTTGAATACATGTGGCAGAAACCTTTAAATTTGACATAAACAGGTCCAGGAACTCTGTGTGGTTGATTTAAGCTTGTGTGTTATGTCTTCTTTATTCCTTTTTAATGTTATTCAATGTACAATAGTAACCCACCTCATGATTATGATTATAATAATAATGATAATGATACTAGGAAAATTTTAACGATATTTCCGGGTGCCATACCTTATTAATGCACAAACTATGTCAGGCTCTATATACTAAGTGGTCTAATGTAGTCACATTTATATAGCATACTTGATGGTACATAGTGGCGACATTATGGGGTGGGGACTTGCTTCCTGATTCTGCCAATGTCGGTTTTCTGCTTTCGCAGTAACTTCTTTACCATAGATTCTACCCTGTACAGCTGGTTCAAAAATAATTTTAGTTTTCTACACAGGGCCATTATGGAGCATTCTTCCTATTTATCCCCCTCCCATCTATCTTACATTTTTATTAAGTAAATAAGTATTGGTTTTATAAGTGTTTTACATTGTTGTACAGTACCCTTGTATGCTAGAATTGAACCCAGGTAATATAAAGCAAGGTTTAATAGTTACAACATTTCAGTTTATTATTTAGCATTTTGATATTCGAAAGCTATTTTTTAAGAAATGACTAATGTAATTACTGGGAGTCACATAATAGGAAATTTAACAAAGTCAGCAGATTTTTTTCTAAAGTGAAAACTATTTTCAAAGTGGAATGTGAGATCAGATAATGAGTTGAATTACAGACCATAAAAAGCAGAAGTTGTATTAATTTAGATAATTAAATTGTGCTGATTTAATTAAAATAAAACAAATCTGTGAAACAGGTTCCTTACAGAAAATCTTAGTTCTTAAATTCAGGTATGTAGAGAAACTACAAAAAAAAAAATACTCAGAGATGTTCTAAAAATGAATAAGTATATAAATAAAATTAGGATGATTATATAATTTGTTCAAAGCTCAATTAATATTTATTGTATTTTTGCATTCTAGCTTATATGAAATTTTTAACAATTAGCAGAACAAACAAAACATGAACATGTTCTAGAAGTCTATATTAGTCTCATTGCAACTTCTCATGGATATTCACTTTTACAAATCTAGATCAGAGCTTGAATTTAACCAAGGCCCCACTTATTTGGCCTCAGTGGCTTACAAATCTGACCATCATGAAGGCCACTTTGCCTTGGTACCCCTTATTTTCATTAATAAATAAGGATACAATTAGTACAAATTGGCATCAAATGTGCCCTGTTGTACTCCTTATAATCAAGCCAAAATGACCTTGCCCCTACAAATCCCAATTTTGATACTGCTAGATTAAGGATGGGTGTGTATAGATGAGGAGGGATCAGGTAGGGGTTTAAGTTTTATAAAGTATGACTAATAGATAAAGCCATGTGTCATTACATTAACGATGGTCTTAAAATTTATCTAGGAAGCAATGCAGCAAGGTGAGCGAAGATTTCGCTTTGATCGTCACGCGTCATGCGAGTTAGTCATGACCTTTAGGTTGAGACCCACTTAAAGAACATCATGTCTGTAGATGTGATGAAATGTTTTATTGATAACTAGTGATGATTAAGCAATGTAGAATTGCTGTGGAGTATGAAGATATAGCTGGGATAAATGATGGCAGGGTACCGAGGAGATACTTCTGTCTTAAGTGTTGTTTGTCTTTATTGATAACTGTGATGCTAAAGCAATACAGACTGTAAAAATTATAGACTATTATAAATGATGGTAGGGTATTGTGGTGATATTTCTTTATTTCTAGCTCGTCTCTTTACGGCCGGGTATATCACTCTGGAATTGGTGTAATAGTTGATCAATGTAAAATTTCTGTAAGTAATAGTTGTTAAAGAAACTAGAAAATTGATAGCATGGTACAGAGATGCAATTTCTGTATTTTGGGTTGTCATAGTTAAGCAATGTAGAACTGCTATAAAGATTATTGTCGGAGATTAGGATAAATGATAGCCAGGTATGTGGTGATTTTTCAAGTGTGGTTTATATGGGAACTCAATATGCAAGGTTGGGTATTTTTATAAGAGCAACGAGGGAGTATTAAAACCAACATGGTGGCATATGCCATAATAAAACCAAAAATATATGACATGATGACATAATGGTTGTGCTAAAGTTGTTCATTTTAAAAAATGCAACAAATATTGTCAATGATGTTTGTGAGATGCATATTTGTTAATATATAAATGTGTATTATAGACTTAATTTCATTTATTTTTTCAATATTGAAATAGTTTCTAAAATAATTCATAAAAGACCAGATATTAATATAAGAAAAGGAATTAATAGTGGGATATTTGGGTCCTAAATTTAAAGGAATACAATCAAGAGATTTTGTTTACTACAAATCTTGCAGATTTCTGTAATGTTTATGATTTATATAAAAGTTAACTCAGACACAAGAGGGCACTATTTCAAAGTCAATTCAGTTTGATAAAATGAGTACAGAAAAATGATTGGAACTACCATGAATGGTACAAAGAAAATGATGTGTTTTAAATAATTGATACAGAAATACACAAATTTGCACAGTTGTATATACAGACAGTTAATTTACTTTTGGGTTTAGTAAGAAAGTATTTTCTAAATGAAATGTTTGTTTTAAAAATAATTTATTGAAATGTTATTTTAAACTAATACATCAGTGGATGTTTATATTAAATCAGATATTACCTAATTATATTTCTTCTAAACTTTTTAAATAAATATTTGCTAAAAATATATATTAACCATCAAATCCAATATTAAAGTTGTCACTTCAATCAAAGGCTAATTTGTTTGTATATTTAGATAACAGTTTTAATATTTTTAAAGGAAGCAGGTGAAATTACTTGTATAAACAGGATATTGTTCATTTTAATCCTTGTGTACACCTGACTGAAAACTAGCCAGGTCCTATTAATTCTAAATGATTTATTTGTCATTTATGATTATAAATAAAACATTTGCTGTTAAATATCATGCTGACTCAGGTATAAGCTCCTACAACATCCAAGTTATTTTATTGAATGGATTTCAGTGTATAAAAAACCTGGGTATAAGCCCATCTAACATCTGAATTATTTTATTCAATAAATGGATTTCAGTGTATAAAAAAACTGGGTATAAGCTCACCAAACATCCGAGTTATTTTATTGAACAAATGACTTACCGTCTACACAATTCTGGGTGTACAAGCCTCACCCAACATCTGAGCTATTTTATTCAATAAATGCATTTTAGTCCACACAAACCTGGGTATAAGCCTACTCAATATCTGAGTTATTTTATTTAATAATGGTTTACCATCTATACAAATCTGTTGTACTGTATAAGCCACCCAACATTTGAGTTATTTTATTCAATAAATGGATTTCAGTGTACACAAACGTGGGTATAAGCCCATCCAACATACAAGTTATTTTATTCAACAAATGACTTAACGTCTACACAAAACTTGATATAAGCACATTCAAAACTGACTGTGATTCTCTGTTTAATGTTAGTGGGCTGACATCTGACTGTAACAATTGTGAAAAAGACATGACATTATACCTCTGAAATATAGAGGGTACATATAGTTGAGGAGAATTATTGTTAAAATATTGTAATTATTTCAAAGGCAATAGAAAAAATAAACAGGATGTGTATAGTATTGGACAGTATTAAAACTAAAAATTATCACAGGCCCAGTACTACCGGCCCCAAATTCAACTTCATTTTTAAAGCTAATGCGTTATAGTGTATACAATTTTCAGATCAAGATCCAGGCTAGATGTGTATGCTAGGCTCATACTAGTAGCCCATAAATGCTCAGTCATGTCAAAAGAAGAGATATAAAGCAACTTATTAATAAAAATAAAATAGTTTTAGGGAGAAAGTAAATTTCTTAGTGAGTAAACATTATAAATTGTTTTTATTAATTAACCATTCACAATTTTATTTTAAATTTAAAACACAAAATGTAAAAGTACTTTTGAGCCATTACTTAGGCCTAAATTAATTTTTAAGATACATTTTCCATTTCTGTTATTTAATCAAATACAATTTGAATAGGCATACTTCATGGAAATAAACTTTTGTTTTAGAAAAATAAAAAACAATATAAAATTTTCTACTATTGAAGCATTTAAAATGATACCACATAAATCACTTAAATGTAAGATGTACGTGGGCCTAATTGAAGACTCTAGATGGTGATAAAACAGTTTATTTTCTATCCTAGATTTATGTAATTAATAACAGGGAGATTTCGCTTTTGAGACATCACATCGTATGACATCCTTCCGGCTGTTTTTGTATCTGTACGTATCTAACACCCTTCCTAGCGTCGCCACGTCCAAGGGTCTCTTCATTTTGTTACTAAGCCTTATGTCTGTCGATATTAATATACTTTATACGTTGTTTTTATAGTACATTCATTAAAAATAAAAGCAGATATTTAATCTGTTAAATGTAATGTAGAGTCTTCACACATGAAATATATTAATGAATTAGAAAATTAATTCACTATTTTTTCTATAGAAGGTTGTGACTTTTTCTGCTATCACTTAAAGGAAGTTTAAATAATGAATTGATTGAAGATGAAATTAAGCATTTATTTGTCATATATAAGGATGACAAATGTATTTTCAAATCTTAATTAAAAGTGAAAGCTTGCAGAATAATTAAGGTATATTTTGACCAAAATATTTTATTTCATTTTGTAGAATGATACTGGCGGTGAATATATGTTGATTGAAAATTGGACGACGTACGTGAAGGCACGACTCAACTGTTCAATTCCAGGAGAATATCCATTCTACTTCCATGAACTACGTAAGGAAAAAACAGTGTGGTTTCAATAACAGAAAATTAACATTCTCTTTAACCTACATATCTCATATTCATTTCATTTTGGTTTATTAAAACTTGACATTGCAGAATTTTGAATCTAAATTCAGTCAATCTACAAAAACTAAATGAAACGAATAGCAACCTATTTTACTTATAACATCAAGAACATACCGTATCACTAGCCTACTGTATGTAACATTATTAAATAAAAAATAAACCAATACAATTAAAAACAATGTTTGATAAAAAGACATTAAACTCACTATTTAGTCTTTTTACATATTGCACGAATCATTTAACTTCCGTTTATTACACCAAGTCATTGTTGATCAAACAAACCAACATTGTTTTTTTTTTTTTAATATCTTATTATGCCATTTTTTCTGTGATAATTTCTTAGTTTCATAGAGTTTTAGTTGTTGATTCAGATCAAGTCATACAAATAATATCACTCAATCCACTGCCCTCCCAAACTTATGGTGGTCGAAAAGTTTCTGAAAATTGCAGCAGTATAAGAGAAATACCTACCTAAAATCATATCAAATAACATAACCAACTTTTAGAGGAAACCATGCTTTTTGATTTTATTACTTTACTTAAAATGGGCGCCAGCAAGGATAAAAAACAAGACACCCTGTCGATGAACATTTCATCTTAGGTCAATCATACTGTCAAAAATGGCATCTCTTCAACTATAAAAATGTTTCAACTTACCCCACCTTGTTGTGTTTATGATCAACATTTTGTGTTCTGTTTTAGAAAGATTCTGCATTGTTTTTAAATTCTGAAACTTTAATTTCAACATCATACAAATATGAATTCATGTAACAATAATAACATTGTTATCAACAGATTTTATGAAAATCATTTTTTCTGGTGAGATGATGATCATCTCACCTGAAAAAAAACCTATGAACCTACATTGCATTTAAAATTAATATTGAAAATACCATTTCTACAAAAATGTCATAAATGATATTGTTATCAAAACTTGTCATCAACATCATCCCACCTGAAACAATCTTTGAACCTACATTGCATTTAACATTAATGTTGAAAATATCATTTCTACAAAAATGTCATCAATGATATTATTATCAACATACTTCGTCAACATCATCCCACCTGAAACAATCTATGAACCTACATTGCATTTAACATTAATGTTGAAAATATCATTTCTACAAAAATGTCATCAATGATATTATCAACATTGCATTTAACATTACCTACATTGCATTTAACATTGTTGAAAATACCATTGCTACAAAAATGTCATAAATGATATTGTTATCAAAAAATGTCATCAACATCATCCCACCTGAAACAATCTATAAACCTACATATTCAACATTAATTTTGAAAATACCATTGCTACAAAAATATCATAAATGATATTGTTATCAACATATTTCATCAACATCATCCCACCTGAAACAACTCTGTAAACATCCCCTGCCTCCTGCCTCCTCCCTGAACCACCTGTACAAAGTTTCAAATATCTCAACCCAAGGAGCCAAGGGGCTGATGTTACTCAAAACTGTAGACATTGAATAGAAATATAGAACATTCCCTTATGTATCAAATGGACAACTGCAACTGATGGATTTATTATCTTGTATTTAGCTACCTTGATATTTTGTTCTTCAGCCAGTTGTTTTGATATATTTATTTTTACATAATTTGTTTATGTGACATTTAGTACTCTCAAGTAAATGTCAAATAATTTGTAGTTTAAATACAGTAATGAATTTTATATAATAAAATTGGTGATAATTTATGGAGATCAGTGTATATTACCTTCAAGGGGCATGTCGTTTAAGACTTGGTCATAATTTGCCTAATGATTATCAAACAAACAGCTTCAGCGCTCTCACTACACTTTGTGTTTGACTTCCATCTGTTAGTGTTGTGAGGTATCAAGTCAAAGTATCCTAAAATAGGGGGCACAAGGTTTGAGGGCCTTTTGTGACCCTCAAATGTCCCTTTTTATCTTCTCAAATAATAAATCTATCAGTTTTCTATTCTAAATTTTTATGGATCTCCCATGTTTTTAACAAGTTTCTTAATTAGAGCCAGACCTGTTTAAACTTCCTGTGGTTTCTTTAAAAGTAATCATTGCAACCATATGAAAGTAGATCTTTTAATTAACAAATTGTATTTAAAAATGTCAATGTTGAAAACTTTACTAGGCCTACTTTTGGAATTCTTGATGTTTATTGCTGAACAGGTGAGAATCAAGATCTTTTAATCAGAGTTAAACCTAATTGTACCCCTTTGAACAAACCATTGCCAAAATACCTTGGATTGACACCTCTCCATGGTTAAAAACAATTAAGTGTGCTATTTAATCCCAAATAATCCAAAGTAATCTTTAATAATCCAGGCTTACACTCAGTTTCCGTATACCACATAGGCCTACTGTACATTCAAAACATCCATACTGTGCATAGATGTTAAATCACTTCATACATTTGCCAGGTTATGTAACAAGTTGTAGTAAACACTTTTTTAAACAATAAAGGAATTTAAACCATAGAGGTTTAATGTTTTCAAATCTATAGATGTTCGATTTTTGTAGATAAGTATCCTGTGAAGACAAGATATCTAAAATCTGTATATATAATAGGATGTATAATTCCCTGACAGCTTTTGACCCCATTGCATACCAGGTATTAATCTGGGATATATTTAAATGGAGGGATTTATTTTATCATTGTATTAGCACTGGACATCCTGCCCTGTGTGGTAAAAGCACTATGGAAGTTTAAGTCATGGCCTTACAGACACAAAAGATATTTTTCAAACCTTTTAAAAAGCTTTTAAAAGGGTTCTTCGTTATCATTGTTTCTTTTCAATTAATGATTTTATAAGATCAAGTGATAGTCATAAAAAGCAACTAATATACCTAAATTCTAAAACCTTTTAATGCTATAAGTACTGTATTTTATATAGAATTTTTCCCAGACAAATTCCCTAGAGAATTTTAGTATATTTTATGGTAGGTTTTCCAAACCATCTTTTCTCATGCCCCAGAATTTAGTTTAAACTTTTTTCAACTTACTTCATTCTTCATTCAATTTGTCAACCGGTCTGCTTGTGTACGTCTCATCAATTATCAACAGAACCACATTTAAAACCAAAATCCTAAGATTTCAAAATTTTACGTTCAATAACATTTAAGTAAATAATAAACTTCAATGCCATGCCCAGATACTCCAGCTTGCATTGGAAAGGTTGTAACCGTGGCCTATGTCATGTTTCAGCCTTAGATACGAATAGACTACGGTCCATGGTTTAAAAAAAATCAACAACAAATTAGAAAACAGCCGCCGATTTTCATCTTCTGATGCACCATCAGGTTGCTCCTACCGAGAAATATACAAAAAAGAATGAAAACAGTAATTTTTAAATAAAATTTTATTTCATGTCACATCCAACAGCAAGTTCACTTGCCACTTACAGGACGAGGTCTACTCCATGCTTTCTAAACCAAGTCTCATCATTAGGCTTAGGGAGTGGCGTTGTTAAGTCGTGGGAACCAACCTAGCGTTCAGCCAGATTTGAACCCAGGACCTCAGGATTGAAAGGCAAGCATGCTAACCACCAAGCTACAGCGCCACTCTATCTACTGGTCATTAATGGAAGTGTTGTACAGTCTATTTTCTCAAACAGAATATCTGAAAAAAAACACAAAAACAAAAACTTTTGTGCTAAACTATACATTTCAGTCCCAAAATCCTGAAACATATGTAAAGTAATTATGGCTCTCGCTATTGCCAAACTATCCAGAGAAGTAAGCAAAATGAAAGATCTAAAGTTTGTTGGAAAGTTGACCAAGGACTTATCTAATAAATATTCTTCTAAGCAAAAATAGGTGGCATACTTTGTTGTCATGTAACCTGTTCAGTACTCTATAACTATATGAGTCCTCACATTTACAGTACTATGCACTGGTTCTCTCATCTTTTAAGAATCATCTAAATTCAAATTGTGCGTCATCGAAGAGATAATAGACATGATTTGCTATGTGCCATACAAAATCCCAAAACGTTTATTAATAATAATAATTGTACCATGCCTTACCCTTATCCAATTCCCTTGATAAATAATCAAAGCTGACCTAAGAAGAAGTTGTCCAATTAAACATAAGCCATCGTCTGAGAATGTATGTTGTATGTTTTCCTGAAAAGATTTGCACAATAAAAAAAAAACTGTTGAATTGATAAAAAAAAGTTTTAAATATTAGATGTGAAAAAGTTTAGGCCTGTTGATTGGAGACATTGCTTATCAGTTGAAAGAATAATATAATTTCTGAAGTCTTTGTTACTGTGTAATATTGCTATTTTGGATCTGTAATTGTTTGTTTTATTTCGTTTTATAATAAAATTGTATCTACATTTCAGCATCTGTGGCTGCAACAGATATGATTATTGTAGTTTTTCTATGTGTTTTGAAATAAAGATACCGAAGATGAAATGCTTTATGTATAATTTAAAATGTAATAAATTGTTTTGCATTGCTATAGATTAATTTTGTGTTTTATTTTACAGAGAGTGCTGTCTATGATGATACAGAGGGAATAATTTATGGAGTGTTCACCACACAACGGTATGATGTTTGCATCAACTGATAATTTTGATTTCATCATTCTTGTCATACTTGTCACCTTTTTTAACATTAGTACCACCATTGTCATCATCGTCGGCATTGTCATTGACATCATTATCTTCATACTTTTCATCCTACTTATTGATTGAAATTCATCTCATATTCATCATCTTTCTCACCTTAATTATTTATCAATGGTTACCACCACTATATTTTTCGTCACTTTCCTCATATTATCATTATCATTATTGTCATTTAATAATCTTCAACATCACCATCAGACAGCTATTATCATTGTTGACATAGTCATAATCTTTATCATCACCTTTCCTCAATCAACATCATCATTGTCATCATAATTATCATCATCATCATCATAATCCTCAAATCAGCCAGACCAAAATTGTTTTGATCAAACTAAAATTATATAATTTCATCAAATTTAATCTTTCTTTAGAAATGGTATGAGTGGATCAGCTGTTTGTGCCTTTGACATGGCAGCATTTGATGAAGCTTTCGAAGGACCTTATAAAGTACAACACAAAGAGGGTTCCTGGGGACCTCATCCTAACAACAGCCCAAATTTTAAGGTATTTTCAAAATAATATATTAAATTTAGATAATATCTCGTCTTCATTTACTTTAGTAATGTAATTTTAAACAGTTACCTTGCTGTATAATGTAGGATTAGTATTTTAAAATCAACTTGAAAACTGGTAAATATGAACCCTGAGATTGAAGTCAGGACATATTAGCAATATCGTGTAAGGGTTACCCTAGTTCACCAGTACATCTTCATCTCCCCCTCTCCAACTGAAAATTCTTGACCTACCCCATTGAGTAGAACAATTCCAGAAAGACACCCCCACTCCCAAATTTGTATTTTAAGTCTGTTCAGTTGTGCTACATTTTTAATATTTCGTTTGATGTTTAACATTTCTGTCTTACTTTTTCTTCGTAACCTTGAACTTGGTCCAATTATCTAAAAGCATCCATTCGTAAATTGAATAATAAAAGTCTCCTAACACGTTAATAACTTGCTGCGGCACTCAAAAGAGTAAAAATAGTGAAAATAAGAGCAAGTGATACAGTACTGACTGGAAAACATGTGCCATTTTCCGCGTACGTTCCGCGGTAGCAAAGCGGAAAATTTTCGTGTGGC